>OAMR01000082.1:2925495-2936918 GCA_900205405.1 Echinochloa crus-galli
AAGCCGCGCCGGCGCTTGCCGCAGGTGATGACTGCCTGCCTCTCTCTACTTTTCTCGAGATTTTGCCCTTCTTTCTGACAAATCTCTTCGTTTTTTCAGGCTAATCCAATGGAACCCCGTCGCTGCTTCGGCTGCGGCTCGTGCTGCGGTTCCAGCCGCGGCCCCTGCGGCTCCTGCTGAGGCTCCTGTCGCGGTGTCCGATTCTTCGAGTTCGTCCAACCGAACTCTTGAATTGGACGATCTTCGCTACTCAGATAGCGACGCCCGCCGTTTCAGGAGGCAGCGCGATGAGACGCGCCATGAGCTGGAGGTTATCTCCAAACAAGCTGGGATTGCTGACCTTGAGTGGCAGCACCAGCGCAAACAGTTGCTCGAAACCATCGACGGTGAGTCTTGCAATCCGTTTAATCTCAATCTGTCTTTAAATGATATTAATCTGTTGCTCTTTTGTAACCTCGCAGATCATGACGCCGAGCTCAATCGGCTGAAAGCGCTGGTGGAGGAGCTGGCGAACAAGGTGAACGCCCAAGGGGACACACCAGAGGCTCGCCTTGGCGCGGTGGCAGGCCGCGTCGACAAGGTGGCCCTCCATGGCGTACGCATGGGCGCCGCCGTAGGCTTAGTCGCCATGTCGACCCGCACCAACACCGACTACTCCAGGATGCCGGTTGGTTTTGCCAATGGCAATCCAGAAGATATCGACGATATTGATGCCTCCATTGATCGTCTTGATGGTCATGGTGCTGCCATTGCCGATTCCATCCATCCCCAGTCTGTCTTAAACAGGCTTTTCCAGTAGTTTGTACTAGGAATTTATGGAATTTCGGCAATAAAACTCATCTTTTGCATCCCTTTTGTGATAAACTTGTGATGTAATTTGTGTGCGCTAAGGGCAATACACTCTAGTATTGGCCATTTTCCTTTCGTTGGAATTTTTTGCTCTGAAGGCGGCTCCTTCCCGAATGCCGGCTATTTGACATTTGATTTCTCCATCAGCGATCAATTTCAATACTAGGATAATATTTCTTCAAATATCTTCCATTTATGGCAGCAGTGAATTCTTCCCCCAGTAAAGTTTTCAAAATGTATGCATTTCCAGGCACGCATCTAACCACTCTGAAAAGACCTTCCCAATTTGGGGACCATTTACCGAATGCACTATACAATGTACTGTATTTAGTACCAATCGGCAATATTGCTTTCCAAACTAGATCACCTTCTGCCAATTGCCTGACTTTTACCTTCTTGTTGTAATATTTGGCAACTCGCATCTTATTTTTCTCATTATTTTCCAAGGCTTTGAGACGAATCATATGCAAATCTTCTAATTCGTCCATCATTAAGTCACTGCAATATTTAGAACTTAAATCCTTCTGCAATTTTATCCTCCTTGAATCTGTCTGCACTTCCCATGGCAAAATAGCGTGATGTTCATATATTAATTCATAAGGAGATATTTTTGTAGACCCATGAGGGGCCATTCGGTAAGCCCACAATGCTTCATTGAGTACCGAATGCCACTTCCTTGGCTTCTGATCAATTTTCTTTTGTATAATTTTGATCATAATTTTGTTAGAAGCCTCTGCCTGTCCATTAGCTTGGGCATAGTAAGGAGAAGAATTCAATAATTTGATCCCCATACTCTCAGCAAAATCTCTGAATTCTGAAGATGTAAATTGAGTCCCTTGATCTGTGGTAATTGTCTGAGGGATCCCAAATCTATAAATGATATGCTCTTTGACAAATTCAATCATATTTTCTGATGCCACCTTTCTCAATGGAATTGCCTCAACCCACTTAGTGAAATAATCTGTTGCTAAAAGTACAAACTTATGCCCCTTGCTCGATGGAGGATTTATTTGGCCAATCAAATCTATTCCCCATCCTCTGAATGGCCATGGCTTGATAATAGGGTTCAGAGCCGATGCTGGAACTCTCTGAATGTTTCCAAATTTCTGACAATCTTGACATCCCTTGTAATATTCAAAGCAATCTTCCAACATTGTCGGCCAATAATAACCAGTTCTTCTAATAACCCACTTCATTCGGTAAGCTGACTGATGTGCTCCACACAATCCATCATGCACCTCGCTCATCAACTTCTTTGCTTCTTCTTGATTTAAGCAACGTTAGAACTACTGATTAAAAGCTCTTCAAAATTTGCTTGCATTTTTCATAGTAATTCCTCAAGATATCATTTTTGCATTCATATTCACCACTCAATTGTTTTATAACTAGCTATGAATCTCCAAAGATTTCGACTGCAATGGCCCTTGCTTCTTTCAAGTACTGGAGTCCTTTGAGCAATGCCTCATACTCTGCTTGATTATTAGTGACAGTAGTTTGAATAGGAATAGCAAATTTAAATACCTCTCCTTTGGGTGAAAATAATAAAATACCTGCTCCACCACCTTTGTTACATGAAGACCCATCAAAGAATAACACCCAAGGAGTAATGTTAAGCAAATTTATTGATGAATCACGGTGTTCAGTAATAAAGTCAGCAATAATCTGCCCCTTGACAGCTTTTGCCGATTCAAACCTTAACTCAAATTCAGATAAGGCTGAAATCCATTTGCCAATCCTTCCATTCAAAATTGGCATAGACAACATGTGCTTAATCACATCAAATTTTGAATATACAACACATTCGGCATTTAACAAGTAGTGCCAAAATTTTGTACATGAGTAATAAACACATAAGCAAAGCCTCTCTACAGCCGAATATCTTGTTTCGGGATATAGCAATTTTCGGCTAAGGTATGCAACCACTCTCTCCCTCTGAAGGCCGCTTCAAGGGCCGATCCAATAGTCTGGGCATCGGCCGCCACGTACAACTTGAAAGGCTTGTTCAATTGTGGAGGTACCAATATTGGTGGCTCCTTCATGTATTCCTTTATTTCATCGAAAGCCTTTTGTTGTTCGTCACCCCACACAAACTTTTGATCCTTTTTTATTTTCAGTAGTGAAGAAAAGGGCAACACCTTCTGTGACAAATTTGATATGAATCTTCTCACAAAATTGATCTTGCCAAGCAATGATTGCAACTCTTTTGGTCTAAGGCACACACAAGTAAGCACACAATAAATACAAGAAAAAATAAAGTTTTTGCTGAGCTCCGAAAGAAAGAACAGAGAGTGAAAAGAAAAGATGGAGAGAGGGTTATTTCTAAGAAGGAACTGGATGGCTTGGCGGAAAAATAGTGGTGATCATTGTGGTGGAGTTTGGGGTCAAAAGGAATTAAAACGGCGCATGAAATGATGCGTCATTTGGGTTATGGTGGGTATTAAAAAGGAGAAGGATTTATTTGAAAGCTTTTATAAAAAGCTAGGGGCTTAACTACAAGTTGCAGCAGCCCTATATGCCCAGGACACCTGAAAGCTGTTTTTACTATATCCTCTATTGCCATAAAAATTTGATTGTACCCTGCATTACCATCCATGAAACTGAGTACTTTATATCCAGCAGCAGCATCAACTAATGAATCGGCAATAGGCATTGGATATCCATCAATGGGTGTAGCCTTGTTTAGATCTCTAAAGTCTATGCAAACCCTCATTTTTCCATTTTTCTTATAGCCAGGAACAATATTAGAGATCCAATCTGCATATTTGCATGGCCGAATGAAATTTGCGTCTAGTAATCTTTCAATCTCTTTTTTCACATCGGCCAACACCTCTTCCTTGTAGATTTTTCGGGGTGGCTGTTTGTAAGGCTTGTAACCAGGTTTGATTGGTAACCGATGCTCAGCAATAGAACGGTCTAAACCAGGCATCTCCGAATAATCCCAAGCAAAGCAGTCTTTGTATTCTTTTAATAATTTAATCAACTCTTCTCTGAAA
Source organism: Echinochloa crus-galli (assembly GCA_900205405.1). Lineage (NCBI taxonomy): Eukaryota > Viridiplantae > Streptophyta > Magnoliopsida > Poales > Poaceae > Echinochloa > Echinochloa crus-galli. The sequence goes on from OAMR01000082.1 coordinate 2,929,338, forward strand.
ACTGAATCTAAGTTTGCACTGATGAATGTCGGCCTTGGTTTGTCACCATCTCCAATGTCCACTTCTTCTAATTTATCGGCCGACACAAATCCACGTCCTAATTTTCCATCAGTTCCATCAATTGGATTCTCCATCAAAAATTACTATGAGAGCCGACTAGAAGAACAAACTTTATAGCTTTATACCTGAGCCTTCTAGAAACTTTCTGGGATGGATTCTCCAAATAATCGGCAATCTCGCCTTGATATTCCCAAAAAGTTGGTTCCACATTAGCCACGCTTATTGAATCATCTGCTTGGACAATTTCCACTTCATCATCTATCCACTGAATAAGCTGCTGATGCATGGTAGATGGAATACAGCAATTTGCATGGATCCAATCCCTTCCAAGCAACAAACAATATGATCCTTTGCCCTCAATAACAAAGAAAGTTGTAAGCAAAGTTTTAGACCCAATCATCAAATCCACATGCACGCATCCTTTAGTGTCTGAAGGATTTCCAGCAAAATCATTCAAAACTATGCTTGTTGGTGTCAAATCTCCAGGGCCCATGCCAAGCTTTCTGAATGTAGTGTATGGCATCACATTGACAGCAGATTCCTCATAGTAATTCCTCAAGATATCATTTTTGTAATGGCTTCCCATTGACGAATCCCCTTAAGTACAGTGGCTTCATGTGACGATTCTTAGCTGGTTTATCGAAAGTAGCTTGCTTATTCAGCATCAACTGTGCCATTAACCCTATTTGCTCGGCTTCATTCATCTCTGGCAATATTTCTTCCTGTACAATTTGATTAGCTGGAGCCATAAACTCATTCGGTAAGAAACATAGCATGCACGTGGGAGCCGAAGAGCCATGTTCATCAGGTCTGTCTTTTGGGCGCCATACTGATCTCATCCTAGTTCCAGCTTGCTTTAACTCTTGATTTCTCAGGCGTTGCACTCTTCTCTTTTGACTCTTCCTCAAACCAGGTGGGCACCACTGTCCTTCTTGCCATACGTAACCATGATCATCTTCTTCTTCATGATCAATCCATTTGCGGTCAGCATACCTCTTCCTCGTTTGATTATCATTCTCATATGTCTCAAAACGCCGATTATCGCTAGGATGTATTCTGCCAATTCTTTCATGGACAGATCGGCGATTGACAGTATCCTGTCTATATTCATCATGTCTATCATTGCACTCAGGACAATTATTCCATGTGGGAAGCTTTAAACCCTCATCCCAGCAGTGTCTGAAAAATGCACACCCCCAATGTGCGCGCTCTTGCTCCCGAATGTATTCTTCTTGTTCTTCTCTATATATTTCTTCTTCGTATCTTCTTCTCTCCTCTTCATATTTTCGCCTCTGATAGCGTTCTTTCTCTTGCTGACGTTGCCATTTTTGAGGAGAATACGCGTAGTAACTCTTGGCTTAGAAGATTCTCCAATTTCAGATCGACTATTTGAGGAACGAGGTTCTTTCTTGTGAATTTGTTCAATCGTGATTTGCCGAGCGGGGTCAACTGAGCCATTTTGTCTTGCCTTTTTTGAAGTCAAAACTTTCATCTTTCCCTTTTCTTCAGGCTCAACAACATTCACCATGTTGACTGAAAAACCAATCATATTCTGAGGGAATGGGTTATTGTCCAGTTTCATCTTGTTGTCGAATTTTAGATGTCCCTCCTGGATAGCTTTCTGAATCCTCACTCTAAAGACTCTGCATTCATTGATAGAATGAGAATTTCTGTCATGGTATCCACAATATTTCTTATCTTTCACACCATCAGGCCGAAGCATAGAGTGCCCCTCTGGTAATTTGATTCGGCCTTCTTTTACAAGGAAATAAAACAATTTGTCCGCCTTAGTCACATCAAAATCATATGTGCCTTTGGTTTGTTTAATCCACCTCTGATTCACTGTAACTGGCTCTTTGCCCCATACTATCTCTGCTGCAGCTATTTCTTCATTGTCTTCATATTCATCTCCTTGATCAGCTCTTTCAAGGAATTGATTATAAATGTCAGCTACATCATTGTATTTGGCAAATCTGCCATCCTTCTTGAAACCATACGCTTGGTTACTCATCAATGCCAATTTTTGTGACAACTGACCCAAATCTTCAAACTCCATCCCGAATAGCTTTTCACGAATTGCAGGCAGCATCCCAGCTACGGCCATACCAGCTAGTTGATCATCAGGAATATTTAGAGAGAAGCACATACTCTTTGTTTCCCTGAACCTTCTAAGGAATTATGTAGGTGTTTCATTATGTCTCTGCCTCAAGCTAGTTAAATCAACCAACTTTTTCTCAGTGCTGCCAGTATAGTAATGAGCATGGAATTTCTGCTCTAGATCCTTCCAAGTACAGATTGATTGAGCAGGCAAGGAAGCAAACCATGTAAATGCTGGACCTATCAATGATAAAGGAAAGTATCTGATTCTAAAAGCTTCATCTGTTGAGGCTTCTCCAAGCTGCATCAAGTATCTAGCTATATGCTCCACGGTGCTAGTATCATCTTGCCCTGAGAATTTAGTGAATTCTGTAGGAACCTTGACTCTGTTAGGCAATGACACTCTTTGGTACCATTCTGGGAAAGGAGAGGAGTACATGTACCCCTGATTTTTTGCTTCAGACCGAATTGATTTTGCAACACATCGGTCATTTTTTGTACCATGAGGTCAACATTGGCATCTTGATTTCCTGGTCTTCCAGCAATCATTCCTGTATTAAGATATCCAGGATTCGGGAGAGCATCAATAGCATTATAATCCATGAATTCTGTATATCCATTCCCATACATATCCCTCTGCAACCTGTTATTCAGCATCTCATTGACAGCAGCTCCACCATCAACAAACATCTTAGTTAATGGCTTCCCATTGACAAATCCCCTCAAGTACAGTGGCTTCATGTGGCGATTCTTAGCTGGTTCAGCATTAATTGCCGGCTGGCCATTCGCACCCTTGGAACCAGAAGTTCCTTCTTCAGCAGCTCCTTTACCATGAGGTTTTTGAACATTAAAGTATGTTGGTCCACCAAGTTGTCCATATGCTTGTTCAAAAGGCTTGTCCACTTGTTGACCAAAGATGCTGATCATTATATATCTAAAGCTGTTCAAGAATGCAGCGTTATGATTGGTCATCTTTCTCCCAGAGCTTTGTATAACAGGCCAGAAAACTTTTCCTTTTCTTCTTCTTCATTAAGATCAGATTGTCCAGGCAGTAGAACCCTTGGTAAGTCTGTTTTGAGAAACGGTGCACCACTCCTGTTCTTGGCAAAAGACAGCAAACACTTCTTGATGAACTGTTCTGCAGCACTCTTCACCATTTGTTGATGCTCCTCAGGCAATTCTTCAAGAGTAACGTCCATAATGTCCTTTAAATCAGGCATCTTCAAAGCTTGTTGTCCCAACGGGCGTGCCAAAAAGTGTGTTGACGTAAAATCTGCAGTTCACGCCAAGCACACAGCAAGCCGAATCAGCTGGCTTCACACGTGGCTCGAGCGTTCGAATCCTGGAAGCATGCCAGTCAATTTTCCCTGAAACTGACAAAGGAAGAAAAATGTTTAGATATAAAACCTGGAACGTGCCGGCTGGTACCAGACAGTTCCATCTTTACGGCTTACAAAGCCAATCTTGATCGACATATAGCTATAGACAAGCTATCTGTCAGCAATTCAAGCATTCGGTACATATTCGGCAAAGCACGTAAGAAAGCACACTGCCGACCGCATGACGTCACCATGATGAAAGATCGGTTTTTAATTAAACTATCGTTACAGCACTTAATCACAACAGATTAACGAGAATAAAGCATGATAAACGTGAAAGCACGATCGTAAATCTCTATTAAACGTGAATGCATAGGTTTAAAAGCACTAGTCTACCGCATGTCTAGATACTTTCGAACCCGTCGAGCGTAAAATTAAACAAATTAATCCACCGCATGATACAATTTGTTTGAAATCACACCACCAACCAAGATTAGATCAATCCACCGCATGACATACTCTAAACGTGGAAGGCTAAAAGCACTCATTATTTAAAGCAAAGCTATAAACGCGTTTCACTCGTGAAGGGACTACCGAATATGGCTAGATAGCCGAATCGGGTTCCATGAAGAAGGAACAAGCTTTGTCAACGATGATAGAACTATTAGATCGATTTCGAGCTCTAATCCACCGGATGATTAGTTCTAAAACGACCCAAAAACCTGCATCTACCGCATGATACCCGGCTCTGTAAAGATATACTTACGGAGGTCGACGGATCGATGATTCCCCTCGAAGAACTCGACGACACGACTAAAGGACTCGAAAAGGTGGCGCGAGGCCGGTTTGTTGTATGATTGTTTTTTCCGATCTCTATTACAATTGTCATGGGTTTATATTTATACCCAGACTTTGACACGATTCCTAATCGACTACGATTACAAAACGTTTATTTCCAAAGAAATACGTCGAAACGCCGTATTCATCTTGTATTCTTCATCAAATCGGCCTCTTCCCTATATTTAATCCACGTCATCACGCGTTCCCGAATGCTTTCCATAGAGTAGCTTCCTTGCCGAATCGATGATGGATTCCCGACCGCAAAATGCCTCTGCCGAATGTTCTTGAAGAAAACTTCTCTCTTCGAGCGATATTTTTACCATTTTCGGCCCACATGTCAGTCTCTTCTTGGTGCCAATTTTTGGTGTTAACAAACTCCAATTACCATACTTCTCTGGGATGCTCTCCATTCAAGGCTTTATATGGGTATGAGGCACATTTTGGTTCACTGCCACCAATGGCTGATCAGGAACCATCACCAGCAGTGGAGGTATTAGCTGAAAGAGAAGCTCAGCTCTGCAAGCTCAAACAACACCTGGCCAATGCTCAGAACAGAATGAAGAGCCAGGCCGATAAGAAACGCAGTGACCGACAATTTGCGGTTGGCGACCAAGTGCTATTGAAGCTTCAACCGTATATTCAGAACTCTGTGGTTAACAGACCGTTTCCCAAGCTTGCATTCAAGTTCTTTGGACCTTACCGTGTGGAAGCTAAGATTGGCAAAGTGGCTTACAGATTGGCATTACCAGAAGGGGTCTCATTCACCCGGTCTTCCATGTGTCCCAACTTAAGCCTTTTACTGCCAACTATACTCCAGTCTATCATTCTTTGCCTCAATTGGTGGACTTGGTGTCTCAGGATTTGTATCCAGAAGAAGTGCTGGAGCGCAGATTGGTGAAGAAAGGTAACCGTGCTATTTCTCAAGTGTTGGTTAAGTGGTCTAATGTTCCAGCTTCGGCGGCTACATGGGAAGATTTCTACGTGGTGCGCGCTCGTTTTCCTGCTGCTGTTGTTTGGGGGCAAACAGCTCCGGGAGCCGGGGGAGGTGTCAGACCTGGTGATCGTCTGGAGGCGGAAGCAAGGAATACGTCTTCGCCATAAGTGAATTGTATTTCATTCTAGTCTGTATTAGGCTGTGCACTGTCAAGTGGGCCCAGACGGGCAGTGTCTGTAAGGAGGTTAAAGAGTTGGCGTGTGGGAGGAGTTGAACCATGAACCTTTTTTTTCTGTATTAGCATGAACTAGCGACGAGGAGACAGGGGACCTCGCCCCTTCTTCCGATCGTGAGATTTACCCTGATTCCCTTGTGTGATCGCTCACATCGCCGGAGTTAGTCTCGCCGGTGGTCACGGGTATTACATGCTGGCTGGTTGGTGGCTGGTGGCTGGCGCTGATTTTCGCTGAGAGAAAAACGCTGTTGGCTCGCTGGAAACCATCCAAACGAACAGGGCGTTCGTCTGGTTCAGTCACCACCCATCGAAACGGCACCCGCTTAACCAAGTCTCTCTCTCCCTCTCGAAGTCTCCCGAGTGAACAGTTGAGAGAGGCGAAAGAGAGGCGGCTCGTGCTCTCGTCGGCGAGGCCGCCGTTCCCCTCCGTCTCCGGCGGGTCTCTGGCCCTCGGTGCTGTGGGGGAACGGTGGTCCTCTATCCGGCGATGTAGAGTAGGTCCTAGGGTTTCTAGGTCTAGGTTTCCGGCGGCGGCGTCGAGGCGGCGGCGGCGGCGACGTCACCATGGAATAACGTCCTCTCGAGCTCTTCCCCGTCTCGATGGTGCTTCGCTCCGGCGCCGTCGACAAGCTCGTGGAGGTAGGTCTCCCGGCGTGGAGTCCTTTGTACAGGAGTTGGCCGGCGGTGGCTTGTCGTCCTCGGTGACGGCGGCTGCATCTGGCCTTGCTTTTGCTCAAGGATGCTTCGACAGCTGCGGGTGCTGCGGTTGGCTGGAGAGTGGATCGTCCTCGACTTCCCCGCGGCTCGAGTCGACGGCGAGGTTCGATCCATGGTCGGAGGAGCTCGGGGCGTGTCCCCGGCTGATGGTCTTTCATCGGTGTTCTATCCCGGCCTTCGCGTCGGGTGGCTGTTGCAGCTCTTCAAAGCTTCCATGCGATGGGGTTCCTCCAGATCAAGGGCGCTTTGGAGCCTTCTTCTTCTTCGGCGGCGATTGGATCGGCGCCGGCGGTGGGCGGAGGCTTCTGGTGTTTGGGGATTTCACAGGGTCCAGGGACCTTTCTGTAATTTTCGGTTTTCTCAAGGGCCTTTGTGTAAGTTGGTTGGACAGCTGTCCTTGTATCCTCCTGCGTATCTGTACTCGTATGCGCATTTGTACGTTCCTTAACCAGTAATACAGGTACGTTTAATCAAAAAAAAAAAACACCATCCTATCTTTAAACAAAAAGTGATATAGTTCATTGCCGGAAGGAAACTCCGAACGCGAGCACACACCACGACCAGTGCAATGCATGCAGAAGCAGAGATCACATACGCGTCCAGAGAAAGTCAGTGCCCGTCGATAGATCGACCTGCCACGTACACACATCATGCACGAGCACGATCGATCACACGCCATGCATTAGGGCCTACAGACAAATGTCTTATCCCCGAGTTCGTACTGCCTCGGCATCGGAAGGAAACGTCTGTGGCGCTTGGACGGGACCGGACCGGAACGGAGCGGGCGCAGACAAGGCGACGACCGATCGATGATCGATCGCCCGTCGGCGAAAAGATGTACAGAACCGGACGGACAGATTGGGAACGGACACAGTGATAGCAGGCGAGCAGCAAGATTGAGGAGCAGGGTGCCGAGTGCCTGGCGATTCCGGCCTGTTGCATGGATGTGGCCCGCGGGCCGCCGCCACACGACCAGCGTGGCAGCGCCGCCGCCTAGCCGTGCAGTCGCCAGAGTGCTGGACGGCAACGCGAGCAGCGGAGCCGGAGCGTTCACCATGGATGACTCGAGGCGTCGAGGCGCAAGCCGCGGGTTCGCCGTCCGCGTGAGTGCGTGCTCGCAGCGCGCCTCCTGCCTCCACCCTCCGTCGCCCGTCGCAGAAGCCTCCGTGAGAGAGAGCGATTTCTGGTAGAGAGAGAGAGAGAGAGAGACTATGGAGGTTGATGGGGGAATTACCGGTTGGGTTGGGGGCTGGGCTATTGCTTACTCTGTGCTGGGCTCCTGCTGCCCTACTGGGCTATTGGTTACTACTTACTCCGTGCTGGGCTCCTGCTTGTTGGGCTGTGGAATTGGGGAGGGGGGGGGGGGGCTCAAGCCCCCC
>OAMR01000082.1:2938579-2952997 GCA_900205405.1 Echinochloa crus-galli
AAGTAAAGGGAAATGAGGATCCGATACAAAAGGGGACAATGAGATGTGCAAGCTTACCCAAGGAGGAAGAAGGCAACGACGCAGCTGAGCAACAGGACCGAAGCCGTCACCTGGAAGCGCCGCTAGGGACTACAACGGCGGTCGCTGGCCGCTGCACGCCTGCACCGACCATGTGAGGCCAGAAAGATATATGACGCTGAACCAGAGCAAGGAAAAGGCGTCCGGTGGAAACGCCGGGGGCCATGGCGGCGGCGGCACGAGTGCGGTGGGGCGGGGCGAGGCAGCCAAGGCGTCGGGGCGGGAGCGCGGCGGGACGGTGGCGCGGCGCCGAGCGGAGCGGTGGGGCAGTGGGCGAGCGAGGTGGTGGGCGGCGGCCGTGCGGAAGCGGCGGGGCGGCGGGCGAGCAGAGCGGTGGGGGCGTCAGGCGCCGCGGGAGGAGGGCCGACGCGGAGGCCCAGCGGCGGCGCGACTCCCGACCGCCCGCAGGCCTGCGCCGCGGCTGCGACGGCCGGCCGCCGCCGGGCGCCCGGCTCCCAAGATGACGGCGACGTCGCGTAGCCCCCAAGAGGGTAGCGGCATCCATGGCGGCGGCGGCGCCAAACACGACAGCGGCGAGGAGCTGCGCCGGTGAGGGAGGGAAAGGGGCGGCGGCCGGGAGGAGAAGGCAGCGGCGCGGGGGAGGGAAACGGCGAAGAGAGAGGAGGCGAGAGGAGCAGCCACTGCGTACAGGTTCGCCCACCGCCGGAGGCCGTCTGCCGCCGCCGTCGGCGCCCTTGGTCGTCGCGGGTTGCCGCCGCAGCTGGCGACCGCCACGGGGAACGTCACGCTCCGCCGTCGAGGGCCGCGTGCCCAGAAACGGCCGACCGGAGGACAAGGTCCGACGGTCGGAGAGGCAAGCGGGGCCCCGGCCAGGAGGGGGAGGACGGGGGCGCGGGAAGGGGAAGGACGACGCAGCCGGGCGGAGAGAACGGAGGGGACGGGAGCGGGCGGAGCTGCGCGGGCCGGCGGGCGTCGGGCGGCATGAGGTCGGAGGAGAGGGGAGGGCGCGTGGCCGGCGGCGCGAAGCAGGAGGACGGCGGGGAAGGCGGCGCGGAGGGGAGGGAAGAGGCGGGCAGCGGAGGCGAGTGGGACAGAGAGGAGGGAGGAGCGGGTGCCGTTTCTTTTTTTTTTTTGATTAAACGTACCTGTATTACTGGTTAAGGAACGTACAAATGCGCATACGAGTACAGATACGCAGGAGGATACAAGGGCAGGCCTGCGGGCGGTCGGGAGTCGCGCCGCCGCTGGGCCTCCGCGTCGGCCCTCCTCCCGCGGCGCCTGACGCCCCACCGCTCTGCTCGCCCGCCGCCCCGCCGCTTCCGCACGGCCGCCGCCCCACCACCTCGCTCGCCCACTGCCCCACCGCTCCCGCTCGGCCGCCGCGCCACCGTCCCGCCGCGCTCCCGCTCCCGACGCCTTGGCTGCCTCGCCCCGCCCCACCGCACTCGTGCCGCCGCCGCCATGGCCGCCCCGGCGTCTTCCACCGGACGCCTTTTCCTTGCTCTGGTTCAGCGTCATATATATCTTTCTGGCCTCACATGGTCGGTGCAGGCGTGCAGCGGCCAGCGACCGCCGTTGTAGTCCCTAGCGGCGCCTTCCAGGTGACGGCTTCGGTCCTGTTGCTCAGCTGCGTCGTTGCCTTCTTCCTCCTTGGGTAAGCTTGCACATCTCATTGTCCCCTCCTTTTGTATCGGATCCGTCATTTCCCTTTACTTCCCTGCCGCTGCAGGAGTAGCTGTTGTGCTGTGCATTCCCTTGCTAGGCAGCGTGCAATTCATCGACACCCTTTGTTTTGACGGGTCTTTGTTCTGCGCCGGGCAACATTGTCGAGTGCTGGTCCCGTTCCTTCCTCTTCTGCATTCTCTCTTTTTGAGCATTGCTTCTGCTACAACTGCCATTTCTTTGTTTTGCTTATTCTGCTTTTTTCCCGTTCTTTTTAGATGCATATGCTCTGTGCTTCGGCTGTGGATGCCCAGCGGGTTGAGTTCTAAATTTGTCCTCTGTTGTGTGTATGCAGGCTTCTTTCTAGGCTTGGGGCTGTGGCCGCACTTGCTTCAGGGTCTCTCCGTGGCTAGAGGATGGAGCTTTGGGTGCTTGCCTGCAGGGTGTTCGACAAAATGCGCATGCGTGATATACCACTGTCTCATCAGGTGACTGTGAGGGTAAGAGTCTAAGACACATTCTTTTCATTGATTTTGTTGCATCTTGTCAACTAATTTTCAGATTTTGTTTTAGAATTGTTTATGTTTAGTATGAAGAGTAGAGTGCTTAGTGAGAACTGAATATGATGATCACCACCACCAATGACCAAAGTAAGGTCACAAGATTCTTATCTCAGGTTATTTCCTTGGGGACTGGCACTCTGGCAGCACAACCTCATGTCTCATGGTGATTTCCAAGCTTCATCTACTTCGATACTACATGCAAATTACGTAAGTAAAGGCAGGCTACCAATTAAAACTACCTGCCTCTATCACCTCTTCTCTGTGGTCTATATAGCTGAGAAGAATTACATGAACTTCTGAAACTAGATTTGCCATCTTATTATGCACCTTACGAATTGCATGGCATGATCGTTATCTCAACCGAGTCTCACTCGATAGTTTTCTTCATGTTATACAAATACAACAGCCAACCTGCATTATTGTTTCCTTCTTTCCAGGTGATAATCCGGTGGCCGGCTACCTTACAGGAAAAACAAAACATTTGACTCCAATCCTTTATTTTTGTCTTGCAATTTTCTTATCTCTAACTTATATTTCCAGCATTGCAGAGCCTTATCCACCATGAAGATTGGAGAGATGACAGTGCCCTTCTTAATAGTATTAAGCATTGCTCGGTAAAACTTCTGTTGGTTGAACTCCTATGTCGGTCTGTTCTGTCTGTTCGTTTGAACTCTGCTGTCTGTTGGCAGATGTCTGCAGCCGTGTTGATTGCTGTCTGTTATTGTGTGCCTAAGGGCACTGTCTGTTTCGGTTTGGGCTTTAATGGCCGTGGTAGTCTGTAAACTTTGGGCTGTGGGCATTCCCAGGGATGTCGAGGCCGGATTATTTCCTTATCTAAAAAAATGCTCACAAGAATAATGAATGTTGCGATTAATTTTTTTTGTTGTCTTAATGATGCTTCTTGCCGATGTTGTGTTCCTCTTTTGTTCAGTGACCACGCTCTCTTGGCCATGTAAATGTTGGCCACCCATTCTTCTTTGTGTTATAACATAATGATTTGTTTTATCGCATTTCAGTCACATGCCTATGCCTACTTCAGCCAGTCGCCCAGTCCTATGCATACCTTATACATGCAATAATCTAAACAATTTGCTATCCACTGCTTATTAGTTTTGCTTTTCTCCGTGCCCCTATCACGATCCTGGCAGCGTAGAGGTAGAACGGACACGGCGAAGCGCGTGATCCATCCTAGTAACGTAACCAGCCAATGATAGGAGGGGAAATTGTCACTTATAAATGTAGCAATAATGGCCAAATAGCTGAACATCAAGTATTTATGGTTTTAATAAATACCCAATAATATAAAATATATGCCAGACCCAGCGAAATTCCGCAACGTAAACACATAGAGAAAACCTGGCCACTCAAAGCAAATCTAGGTTTTAGGCACATTCCACAGCCCATCCAAAAACAAAATTTACATATGCGGATACGCTAAGTCAACATAATAAAGATCCCAAAACTGAAGCTACCTTTCTTCAGCATGTCTCTCTTCCCTATCTTGTAGTCTAGTGCTTAGGCTTTACCAAGGCTTGGCAGCATGAAGCTAGAGCATCCGATGCATCAAGAATTGGTGGAAGCGTGAACGGGGGCAGAACACCACCCCCTTTCTCATGTCCAACTGCCAACGCAGTCGCACCAAGTGTGTGAGCCATTGCAGCCTGCTGCTTGTTAAGCCCCTCCATGATGCAAGAGAACGCTGCGAAGGTGGCACAGCTCTGTAGCATTGCCTGCGGTGCTCCTGATAAAACAAAAACAAATATATCAAAAAATTACAATGAATTGAAGGTACGTAGTAGCCCCTTTTGGGGGTATATGGTATAGCTCAGGGCAGCATAGCACAATATCCACTTGCCACCTGAACTTAGACACTTGCCAGATACTAACAGCACAGTGCTAGAACATAATTGATTACTCTTAGCCATGCATAATGCCACAGAGCAACAAAATATGCGATGCAAACTAACAAGACAAGCACATAACAACATTTCTAGAACATCACCAGCCAAGTGCTGGCACCAATGTATGAACAGGTACATGTACCAGTAGACCAGTACATAATTCATTAGCAGCAATGAATTTTCTGATATAACTTGAGCTAGTCACTAGTCAGCACAAATGATGCGTGAAAGATTTGAATGTAAAAAATAATTTCATTAACCCCTTCTCAAAAATTTTCCAGTGTCTAGCCCTTGGAATAGATGGCTTCAGACTACTCCATAATTCAAAAACTAAATGCACCTAAGCGCATCCAAGAAAGATTTAATATTCATTCTCCAAATGGTATAGAATTTAAGAGTATTCTATAAGAGTTCTAACCACACATTAGACTGTCAAAACTATTCACTTAACACATGAATTCACCTCATAAAAATTCTATGAACAACTGCTATTCTGTCAACAGGAACAAATGAACCCAGTGACGAGGAGAGCTACACTCAGCAACAAGATTACAACACAAACAAGATTGCATGTATCCACCCCAAAAAAAAATTGTGAACCATGTGGCAAACTGGCAATACAATATTTCTGAAACAGCTAACTTAAATACTGAGGACAGCACATTAGAAATAGTTAAAAAAAAGAAGTTAGATGTAAGTACCTGGGAAGCTCAAAGCAAGGCCAGTGCAACAACCAGCTATACCAGAATTGACAACTGCCAATAAAACATGCCAGTTCATGTTACATGTTCAAATCTAGATATGTTTACAAACATATGGCCGGCTAACATGGTATACATACTGTCATCTTTCCCACGCAGCCTTCTCAGCAAGCAGAGGACCAAACTCTGGACACCGGATAGAACTGCAAAAGTCTAATAGAAGATATTCAGTTATGAACAGGTCTCCAGGAAAGCACATAGCAACATTCTTATCAAAGAAAAATATTTCTGTTAAGCACTGTGCAATCAACTAACCTTGGCAGAGGACCCTGCGTTGCTGAATGAGCCCTTGAAACCCTTCTTTGTGAGCAAGCCTTGTCCTGAAGGAAAATAGCCACATGGTTAGCAATATGTAAACTAAACAATTTTGATGGCACTCATGACAACTAGAGTCGCAACGCCCTTATCATCCAAACGAAATAAAGATCTAAAATTCAAATTAAGTGGTCATGTGATTTGCATGAGATGTGCAAAGCATTACTACCAAGGAAAACCTAAAAAAACTAATTTATTGGGTATCGGGAACACTAACAAATTCGTGCTATGGAAGGAATTGGGCAAATATCACAGGGGGAAAGGCTTCTATCCTTTGCGTGCCCTACGAAAATTCTACAAAGCCGAAACTATCGAGACGACCCCAGAAAAATCAAAGGGGCAGTAGGGTAAAAAAAGAAACAAAAATCGCGGGAGTACCATATCCAAAGATGGATCCGACGAAGGCGCCGCCGGCGAAGTCCCCGGCGGAGCGGAGGAGGCAGACGACGGGGGCTGCAGCTAGAGGTTGCGGAGTCGCGCTACCGCCGACAGGGCTGGAGGCCTCGCCGCCGAGGTCTTCGCCGTCCGACTCCGGCTCGCGCTTCGCCGCCATCTTCTCTGTGCCCTGGCTCTCCCTTCCTCCCCCCTCCTTCGCTGTCTCGTTATCTGTCCCGCGGCCGCCTTTTCGTTTGCGCAGGCGGCGAGGCCCAAGGGTTTGTACCCAAAGTTGGGGAGAGTGCTGATGAGTGGGGAGAAGACCGACTGTGACGCGTGGGCCCCGCATGTGACACCATTATTTGGGCTGGCCTGCCGGACGATTGTGTACTACGGCCCCAAGGGCCCAAGTAGCCAAAGCAAACTATAGTTGCTCGTAAAAAAAAAGTGGATGAGCGGAACACGTGCACACATAATAGTCACAGTGTCACACTGGCTGATCTCTCATCCTTTCAATACAATTTGATCGCTGACCAATACAAAGGAGTAAAAATCGCATCACTAATGAGTAACATTATGGTGCATCCAATTCGATTTGAACTACATGCACTGCTGCAGATTATGGCGACCTGTTCCATGTTGCCATGATGCCAATGCCTGAATTCGAGCTAGCAATGGTTATACACAGCCAACTGTGATAATGTGGTATCCAGTTTTTATACAACATCAGCCAGAGTAATCCTTGGTCAGAGAGTACAGACAAACAGTAGTCAGCTCGCCGTGCCAGCCGCACGGAATTAGCTTCGTCTCAGCTCCATGAAAACCAATCAGAGATGCTCGATAATTAGATGACAACAGGCAGGGCCGCATCAGATGCAACCAATCTCCTACGGTCAGAGGAATTCTCAACGGTAGTGCAGCAGCAGGTGCCTCCAGAGTCACCTGAGAGAGAAAGAGACAATGAGTTTTGACTGATTGTTCTTTTTCGGGATGGATTTGAAGTAATTTGTGCTATTTCAATGGACGAATAATATGTCTTTTTGACTCGCTAAGACTCGAGGAAACATCAATGTCGATGGGTTGTCATGTAGTTTAGCAGAAACATTCTTTGTAATGCTCACAGGTTCTTTGCAAACCATACCTCCTTAAACACCGCACTATATGAAGCATCCTTGAAGCCCTGTATTCAAACCAGAGAAATGTAATTCTGATCAAGAAAACTAGCGAACAAATGTGAATATGAGAAAAGAGGGGTGCTCACCAACTTCCTGAAGAGCTTAAGGGATGCCACATTTGATTCACTAATTTTTGCCCTGAATGTGTGAATTCCATGTTTCTCTACTGCAAATGCCATCATCAATAAGGTTGCTTCTTGACCTATTCCCTTCCCACGGCTGCAACAAGAAACGGGGTATGTTTTAGTCAGTACGACAAGACAGTATCACAACTCATGCCAAAGTATCCCTTCTATTATCAGCTCCAGCATCTACTTTAGTTTCATGTGACATGTAATTATTGCTTCAACAGGTCAACTACTCTGTCCCTACTTAAAAACAAGATCATGCCAGAAGTTTCAGGACCAGTTGCCCTACATGACAGTTTCAAATGCTACCAGGGTTTGTCTCCCTTGCAGTACAAAGTGAGTCGCACAGAGATAGCATAATTCCATTGGATTGCCGCATATAAGCTACCCTACATGTATGGTTAGTGAAGCAAACGGCAAGTGAAAGTTAAAAGGACTAGATAATTAGTTGCAACTATTTATTTGATTTTTCAACAAAAATATTCAGATCATAAATAACCAAGTAACAAGTAAGATGTCAAATTATTAAGCCAAGTAAAAATGTGCAACTAGGGGATGCAACTGTCCGCTAAACAGAACAATGTAAACCTTGAAAAGATGTCAGAGACTCAGAGATGATGAAAACAGTGACATGATTACCTCTTATGTTCAGCTATCATAATCTCTATCTCCGCAAGCTGCATATCATCAGGGTCATTCATATATATGTTCACATCACCAACCATAGCTGCAGTGGATAAGGTACAAATGAATGCTAGCAGGAAAAGGAATGCTATGTTTACATCACCAATCAGAACCAGAGTACCAACTACAGACAGAATTTAGAAGCTGAAATGTTTAAGTGAACTTAACAAACCAGACCTAGCAGAAGCTTGTATTGTCATTCTACTAGATGTGTTGTACACTACCATGCACTTGGGAACACCTACTGCTTGGACAACAATGTATGTTGCTCTCGATTTCACATACCATAGTTTGATACTTTGATCCTTACAAAACTAACTAAAGTCAAAATCAAGTCAACATATAAATTTTGTTCTCCCGATTCATAATCAAACAGTTAACAGACCGAGGGTTGAATGGTTGATTCATAATCAAATGATTAACAGACCGAGGGTTAACAAGGTAATGGGCAGCACAAAAGAATTGAACCTTCAGTATGCGGATTGCTGGGCGTGAATTCTCCCTCGATCATCCCCTTGTCCAATACTATGAATGTATGCTCTGCAGGGCAAAACAAGCAAGCAAAAAGGAATTCATCAATCAGACAGAACGCCTCAAATCAAGTCGAGGAAAACTATGAGGGGGAGGAGGGATGCGTTGCTGAACTGAGGGGGTCGAGGATCCAGGAGCGGTGGACGTCGAACTCTTGGTCCAGGGAGAGGGGCTCCGACGCGGTGGCCTCCAGCAGCGCCGGGTCCTGCATCCACTCGTGGTACCGCGGCACGTGCTCTCGCAGGTAGGGCACCAGCACCGCGCGCTCCCCCACCACGTACCAGCTTCCCTTCCCGCCGCTCCCACCCTCTGCTTCCACGCCGCCGCCGCCGCCGCCGCCTCGGACACCTCCATCGCAGCAAGGATTCGACTCCGGCAGTCGGGCCGGGCCGCCCCGAGCCGCGCCGGGAGGGAGCGGCGCGGACGGGGAGAGAGAGGACGAGACCGCGTCGGCGAGCTGGGCGGCGACGTGGAGCGCGACGACGTGGCGGCGGTGGCAGCCCTTGAGTGCGTCGGCGAGCTCGGCGGCCTCGGGCATTACAGTACTCCAAATATTGATTTCGCTAAAACGATCTTTGAAACATGAGCACTTTGTTTTACATGACATTTGATCTTTTAACCAATATTCTTAGGGGTGTTTAGTTCCATACAAAGGTAAAAAGTGAAGGTGAAAAAGTCACATCGAACACTGTAGTTTTCACTGTAGCACTTTTTCGTTTGTTTATGGTAAACATCGTCTTATCATAACCTAACTAGGCTCAAGAGATTCGTCTCGTCGTGTACGTTAAAACCATGTAACTAGTTTTTTTATTTACCCACGTTTAGTGCTCCATGCATGAGGAGAAAGGTTTGATGTGATTTAATGGGATAGGTGAATAGTGAAGTTTAAAGAGAGAATTTTTCCCTTTTGAAGGGAACTAAACATGACCCTTATCTCGAATACATATATTTTATCATCGGCTGTGTTTAGTTCAAAAACGAAAAGGAAAAGTTTGGTGAAAATATCACATCGGACACTGTAGCGTACTGTAGCACTTTTTTGTTTTTGTGGTAAACATTATTCTACCATAACCTAACTAGGCTCAAAAGATTCGTATCATCGTGTATCAAAACCATGTAATTAGTTTTTTTATTTATCTTAGTACTCCATGCATGAGGAGAGAGATTTGATGTGATAGGTGAACAGTGGAGTTTGGAGAGAGAATTTTTGGGAAGTTTGGGGAACTAAACACAGCCATCGTTGGACTGTATTGCCCTTGAGTCATTCAGAATTGAATCGACGGTTGTTTACCTTTCGTCGGCATCCTCCATCCTCCGTCCCTCCGACACTGCCCAGACTCGCGACACGCGCCGTCGCCGTCACCGCCCCTTTCGTCGATCTGACTCCCGCCGCCACCGCTGCCCCAGACTCCCGGCGTTCACGTCCCGCGCCTCCGTCATCCGCCCCTAGCTCGTGTGCCTCCATCACCACCACCGTGATAGGTGAACAGTGGATTGATGAATTCCTTGTTGCTTGCTTGTTTTGCCCTGCAGAGCATACATTCATAGTATTGCCATTGTTGGACTGTATTGCCCTTGAGTCATTCAGAATTGAATCGACGGTTGTTTACCTTTCGTCGGCATCCTCCATCCTCCGTCCCTCCGACACTGCCCAGACTCGCGACACGCGCCGTCGCCGTCACCGCCCCTTTCGTCGATCTGACTCCCGCCGCCACCGCTGCCCCAGACTCCCGGCGTTCACGTCCCGCGCCTCCGTCATCCGCCCCTAGCTCGTGTGCCTCCATCACCACCACCACCATGGCTGCCGCACGTAATGAGATGCAGTCAGCGCCAAGGCCCACCACGGCGGGGAAGAGCCTGCGCTTCATCCGCAGCATCTTGCTCGAGATGGAACGCCATGCTCATGCTACCTTGCCGGGATCCTAGCTGCTGCTTGATTCTGCTGGATGCATTGCTTGTCCGTTCATGAGTCGTCTCTATTTTTGTTTGATTCATGGATAGTTTGAATTCTCAAGTGATAATGTGTTGTTGGGACAAGATCATTGTACATTGGTGGTATCTATGTTTTTGCTGATGCGCATTGGTATCTATGTTTTTGCTGATGCGTTTTTTATCGTAGAGTCGATTCAATTCTGAATGACTCAAGGGCAATACAGTCCAACAATGGCAAAATACATATATTAGAGATGAGGATATTAGTTAAAAGGATCAAATGTCATGTAAAACAAAGTGCTCTCGTTTCAAAGGTCATTTTAGCGAAGTCAATGTTTAGAGTCCTATAATAACGAAGTCCATTGTTTGGAGTCAATTTTCTCGAGAGAGCCGGGGGAGGGAAGGGAGAGGGAGAGAGAGACCGGTGGGAGGGTGAGAGGGATGGGAAGAAAAGTAAAAAAAATGAGTGGGTCCCGCTGGTAGTTGGATAGAGGAGGTGTATAGAGAAGATATAGGTGCGGAGAAAATTGAGATAGAGGAAATAATCTTGATGATTAAAATAGAATATACCTTTTAGAAGAAGGAAATGGAAAACGATGAGTGAGAGCAGCCTAAGCCAGTAACGTCAACTGGGGCTTGGACCTAAACGGAATACGTTGGAAATACGCTGACTACTTACGAAAGCGGATTTTTGTTTGAAGGGATTTCGCAAGTACGTGTGTACTAGCCGAAGACGTAATCCTGAGGAACTGCTTGCTCTGCTTCTGTTGGATGGGGCGATGGGCTGCTGGGCCGCTGCCTCTGCCTGCTCTGCTCTGTTCCGGAAATGTTCAGAGCAACTGAACTGAGGCCCTGTTTACATCTATACTGTAAAATGAGATTTGAGAACGTTTCTCACCAAGATTAGGCCCACCCACCTCACATATGACCCCACCTGCCAGCAACTGGGACGATGAAAGACGATGAAAAGGAGGGGGGAGGGACATTCCCAAGTGTTTTTCCCCCAAAACCTCAAAACTTTTTTCACCAGGTGACCCCACCTGTACCCATACCCACCAAGTGACCCCACCAGGACCTACAATCACGTCCGGAAAAATAACGCACCGCGGCGTCGTTGCTGCGAGGCCGCTCCGCCGCCACCAAAACCCTAACGCACGCCTAGCCCGCAGCCGCTCAGACGTCGTCGCTCGCTCTCGCACGCCTAGCCCGCATCCGCGGTGTCGTTGCCGCGAGGCCGCCCCGCCGCCACCAAAACCCTAACGCACGCCTAGCCCGCAGCCGCTCAGACGTCGTCGCTCGTCGGGACGTCGCCTTCTCCGCCGCCACCAGGGGACTTCGTCAGGACGTCGCCTTCTCCGCCGGATCGATCTCCATCGACCTCGACGTCGTCCGCGGGGTCTGCGGCGCCGCCGCCTCCGCCACCAGTGGATTTCGTCGGGATCGAGCGCCATCAACGTCGTCGACGTCGTCCGCGCCGTCTGCGACGCCGCCGCCCAGCCTCACGAGATCTCATCGTCGCTCGACCACGCGCCAAATAACACAGGTACATAACCCTAATCGTTGTCGAGGTAGTCTGCCCTGGCGTCGGCCGTGTCCACGGCTGCCAGGCTGCGACAGGCCGGTGCCATGCTTCATGCTGTTTGATTATTTGAGTTTCTTTGATTCTTTTTGGTTCCATTCTTCATGCTGTTCAGATGGTTGGGAGTCTCGGTGGGTGGAATCCGACTGGAAAAGGAGCGAAGGGAAAGCTGGTAGGTTCAAGCACACGGCAGGAAGATACTCTGCAGATCCTGATGACAAAGGTTTACTTTCCATCCCTGAGCACTTCTGTTTCAATGGACGATATATGCTGATCATTTGATCATAAAACATGCCATGCTTGTTCTGCGGCTTAGTTCCAGGAACCTGTTTGATCCCTGTGCTTTGTTTGGATTCCAGGAATACAGACAACAATCGATGCTAGGCATTTTACTATCTCGGCCAAGTTCCCTGAATTCAGAAACAAGAACCGGACACTGGTGGTCCAGTACTCCACTAAGTTTGAGCAGGATATTGAGTGTGGTGGTGGATATATTAAGCTTATGTCCGGTTACGTCAACCAGAAAAAATTTAGTGGGGACACTCCATACAGGTAAATTTCTTGCTGGCTTTTGCCCCCATGGAATTTCCCATTCTTTCAAAAATGTATTGACTCATGAGATGGATGTGTGCTTAGCATGTTCAAATGGTAATGTATGATGAATGCCACTCTACCTCACATGATATGGTTGTGTTTTATACGTCGATACAGACTTCACAGCTTGCAAATGAATAATCCTATCATTGCTTCAGAATTTAGTGCCTGAATATGAATTGCAGCCTCTATCTTTATGCAGTTATTCTTGTCTGCTATTGATGAGTTAACATTAGGTGGCCGAGTTCCAGACCCCCTAATGTTGCTGGCTTTTGTTGTTCGAGATCCTATGCAGACTTTCAGTTTACCATTGATGTAGGTAACGTGTTCGATGAAAATCCATGAAGCTTTTTTTTATCAAGAATCTAATTAGAGCATGTGCTTTGCAAATGAAGAAAATCATTCTTTTGCACATTTTTGACCTTGTGTGTGTTATGTGTGCTGCCCGGCAGGCCTAGAAACTGATTCCTTGCAGGCTGACAGCAGTTGCTGATGGTAAATTTGAGAGGTGAGTTTTGAAAGCTTATAATATTTACTTGCAGTAATTCTCCATTAATTTTTTATGGTTTTTTCTCGGTTCATGTATTACTTGAAAGTTTTCTTTAGCTCACTGCATCTGGGATGTAATTTTTTACATGGTCTTTTCTGGGATGCTTGGGTTAAGGTGGAGCTAAGAACATGTTGGTTAGTGAATAAGCAACTTTCAGCACAAATTTCAACAAAAATATTTTTTGTTTGAGGTATTTCAATAGATTATGTTTTTTCTCCAATATGATTTTTATTTTATTTTTTTGCACTGGTGTGGCTGAAAGGACCTTGCTTCTTTGCACTGCTTTCTTGCTGTGAAATCTTCTGTGGTTTGCCTGATACCTTGTGTGGGAAATCCAGGCTGTGAATACTTCGGATATATTTTTCATGCTTGAAAATAAAAGGTTAACGCCTGTGGACTTCTATTTTTTATTTCAGTGAAGCTTAACTTGGAAAATGATTAGGAAGATTGACTAGGAAGAAGTATTTTAGTCCCATTATTCGTAAGAAGCATTATTTTTCTGCTGCTCCCTGAGATAATTCCTCATACCTCTGCTGTTGTCTTGCAGTCTTCGCACTTTTTCAGCACACGATTTCTGTTGTGGGTTATACAATGCCTGAATTTAAATCGATCTCAAGTGCAAGTTTTATATGACACTGAGTCATTACTAGCTTAATAATTGGACAGGAAAGTGTAGAAAGCTAATTCTTATTGGGTGGCTGCTCTTTGCTGGGCTATCTGGTTAAGCCGAAATGCGGTGGTGTTTAACAAAAGTACTCCTAACTCCTTTTTACAGGTCATCTGTGGAGGAACTTATCTGGTTAAGCCGAAATGTGGTGGTTTTATCTTGTGTTTAGAGTTTAAGCTCTCGTGTTCAATGAAACTGTTGGGTACAACCTTTAGTGCTGTGTGTTTCACTCTTTGTCTTCAAGCACTCGTTGGAGTGTCGAAGGCCGGATGATCCTTAATCTAAAAAAAAGTCATTACTGGAGATGATGGGCTTTCCAGATGTAGGCGGAACTTTTTCTTAACAGACATGATGGCTGCATTCTTATGTGCAGGTTATTAACTTCAGGACATGCTTCAGACACATGGTCCTCTATGAGGCTGAAATGAAGATAAAAGGATGGTATTTTGCTGGTGTAAGTCCTATTCCAAGTGTCCACCTCCTACATTCCTCCCTCTTCTATTTATTCCTATTGTTTTGTACATGCTGGATTAGAGAAAGAAGTCATTTACAAAATCATTCAGAAGCACTCATCATCGAGGCTAACGTACCAACTGCTGCAATTCAAAAGGAACCCCGAGAGATCCCGTGGGTCGAAGCTGGTGCTGAGTACGTCGTGGAGTCCACTGATGTCTTCACTCTTCACTGACAAGGAGAAGGCTGCTTCTCACTTGAAGGTATAATTCCTGCTTCTTTTTGATACTATGCTATAGAATGTTTGCTGTTCATTTGTGCATTATGTTCACTTGAAAGTATAATGAATGTTTCGCTCGCCCGTCCATCCTCCACTAATGTTCTGTTATAGAATGCTATAGAATGTTTCTTGCTCTTCAAAATGTTCTGTTGCTCCACTGATATGAATTTCTAAGTTTTTATGAGCTTCCAGTTAAATTTAATAATTATTGAAGTGTTTTTCTGTAGGC
>OAMR01000082.1:2956569-3023760 GCA_900205405.1 Echinochloa crus-galli
TGAGCCCTGAACAGAGAATGCTTTTCCGATGAGACAGAAGAAGAGCTTGGCATGTAGCAGCTTTACTTGTATGTTTCGAAAAGAAAAAGTCCTTTTGGCATCCTCAATTATTGCCTAAGTTTGATTCTCGTCCCTCATCTCCAAAATCGGTGTTTGTGGTTCTTGAACTCTGAAAACCGATTGTTTTTCATCCTCGTCAGTTTTGAGAGTGGTTTTGGAGGGTATAAATTGGAATTTATTTGAGAGTTCGAGGATGTAAAATGGTCTTAAAAAGGTTTACAATTTTTTTTAAATCTGATTAAAAAAAATCCTAGAAATCAGGTTTAATCTTAAAAATATAGAAAAATTCTTTTAGATAAAAAAGTATGAAAGTGGTTTCAAATTTTCTATAAATCATGTTTTTATGACTACTTTGGAGCCATTTGATCTAAAATAAATTTTCTATTAATTTCCTACTAACTTGCTTTGATAGTTTTTATTATTAATTTTCTATTAATTCGCTTTGATAACTTTTTATTAAAACATGATTTTTAGGGAAATTGTGAAACTAGTCTTGTATTTTTCCAATCTAAAATGAATTTTATATGAAATTTTAAGATTAAACTAGATTCTAGGATTATGTTATAATTTTTCTAGAAAAAAACCATTTTTTTTCAAAATAACCATTTTACATCCTCAAAATATCTACCAAAATCCAATTCACACCCTCTGAAACTACATCAAAACCGCCATGGATGAAAAATAATCATTTTTTTGCCTAAAAAAATCATTTTTCAGAGTTCAGGGACCACAAACATCTGATTTTAAAGATAAGGGAAGAGAATCAAACTTAGCCAATAGTTGAGGGATGCCAAATGGACTTTTTCCTTTTGAAAACAACCCTTGCAGGAATATACCCAAATAAACTGAAGCCCATGAATCTGGAGCCCTGAAAAAGAAAAGGCCCAATAAAACGAACAATTTCGTTCCCAACCTCTCAGCAGCAGCTCGCTTCTTCTCTCTCCCCCCCACTCGTTCCCAATCCCCACCCCGACGCAAGCCAACCCAACCGAGCTCGGACCCAAACCCTACTCCGCTGCCGATGTCGTCCTCCGGCACCCCCGCCCCGGCGGCGGCGATGGCCGTGGACGACGCGGAGGACGACCAGCTCGCCTCCATGTCCACGGAGGACATCGTCCGGGCCTCCCGCCTCCTCGACAACGAGATCCGCGTCCTCAAGGTGAGCGAGCCCAGCCCCAGATCGGATCCCCCGCGGTCTTCCCCGGGGATCGGAATGTTCGTTCGCGTTAGGGTTTGGGTCTGATTCGTTGGGCTGGTTTTGTTTCTGGTGGCGCGCAGGACGAGCTGCAGCGGACGAACCTGGAGCTGGAGTCGGTCAAGGAGAAGATTAAGGAGAACCAGGAGAAGAGTACAATAATAGGATAAGACTTTGTACTGTACATGTGTTCCTTCAGTCTCTGTTTCTTAACTTCTCTGATTTGATAAATTGGACCAATTTGTGTGGTGGAATTTTAAACATCCAGTTGCGTTAACCAAAGGTAGTGCAGTGCTTGTTGTTTTTACAATATTTTTGTAGTAGTAATATTTCAGTTCATGATTATTATCTTGCTTAGCGGTTGGAAGCAAAGGGTTTCTTGTTATCTTTTTGCATGGTGGAATTCTGCTCATGAAACTGTACAGTTGCAGGCTGACAGCGGTTGCTGATGGGAAATTTGAGAGGTGAGTTTTGAAAGCTTATAATATTTACTTGCAGTAATTCTCCATTAATTTTTTATGGTTTTTTCTCGGTTCATGTATTACTTGAAAGTTTTCTTTAGCTCACTGCATCTGGGATGTAATTTTTTACATGGTCTTTTCTGGGATGCTTGGGTTAAGGTGGAGCTAAGAACATGTTGGTTAGTGCATAAGCAACTTTCAGCACAAATTTCAACAAAAATATTTTTTGTTTGAGGTATTTCAATAGATTATGTTTTTTTCTCCAATATGATTTTTATTTTATTTTTTTGCACTGGTGTGGCTGAAAGGACCTTGCTTCTTTGCACTGCTTTCTTGTTGTGAAATCTTCTGTGGTTTGCCTGATACCTTGTGTGGGAAATCCAGGCTGTGAATACTTCGGATATATTTTTCATGCTTGAAAATAAAAGGTTAACGCCTGTGGACTTCTATTTTTTATTTCAGTGAAGCTTAACTTGGAAAATGATTAGGAAGATTGACTAGGAAGAAGTATTTTAGTCCCATTATTCGTAAGAAGCATTATTTTTCTGCTGCTCCCTGAGATAATTCCACATACCTCTGCTGTTGTCTTGCAGTCTTCGCACTTTTTCAGCACACGATTTCTGTTGTGGGTTATACAATGCCTGAATTTAAATCGATCTCAAGTGCAAGTTTTATATGACACTGAGTCATTACTAGCTTAATAATTGGACAGGAAAGTGTAGAAAGCTAATTCTTATTGGGTGGCTGCTCTTTGCTGGGCTATCTGGTTAAGCCGAAATGCGGTGGTGTTTAACAAAAGTACTCCTAACTCCTTTTTACAGGTCATTTGTAGAGGAACTTATCTGGTTAAGCCGAAATGTGGTGGTGTTATCTTGTGTTTAGAGTTTAAGCTCTCGTGTTCAATGAAACTGTTGGGTACAACCTTTAGTGCTGTGTGTTTCACTCTTTGTCTTCAAGCACTCGTTGGAGTGTCGAAGGCCGGATGATCCTTAATCTAAAAAAAAGTCATTACTGGAGATGATGGGCTTTCCAGATGTAGGCGGAACTTTTTCTTAACAGACATGATGGCTGCGTTCTTATGTGCAGGTTATTAACTTCAGGACATGCTTCAGACACATGGTCCTCTATGAGGCTGAAATGAAGATAAAAGGATGGTATTTTGCTGGTGTAAGTCCTATTCCAAGTGTCCACCTCCTACATTCCTCCCTCTTCTATTTATTCCTATTGTTTTGTACATGCTGGATTAGAGAAAGAAGTCATTTACAAAATCATTCAGAAGCACTCATCATCGAGGCTAACGTACCAACTGCTGCAATTCAAAAGGAACCCCGAGAGATCCCGTGGGTCGAAGCTGGTGCTGAGTACGTCGTGGAGTCCACTGATGTCTTCACTCTTCACTGACAAGGAGAAGGCTGCTTCTCACTTGAAGGTATAATTCCTGCTTCTTTTTGATACTATGCTATAGAATGTTTGCTGTTCATTTGTGCATTATGTTCACTTGAAAGTATAATGAATGTTTCGCTCGCCCGTCCATCCTCCACTAATGTTCTGTTATAGAATGCTATAGAATGTTTCTTGCTCTTCAAAATGTTCTGTTGCTCCACTGATATGAATTTCTAAGTTTTTATGAGCTTCCAGTTAAATTTAATAATTATTGAAGTGTTTTTCTGTAGGCCAAACCGTTAGAAAGTAATTAATTTTTTTTGACCTGTTGGTGCCATTGAATTCTAGGAGCACAACATCATTTCTAAATTTTGCTTATTTCACCTGTTGGTGCCTTCTATATTTTTATATATCATATTAGCTGTCAAAACTGTATCTGTTTGCTTAGAAGTGATAAATTGAGACCTAACAAATATAGATTAGTTTTTAGAAGAGAATACTAATTATGCGAATGTCACTAGATTCTTGAAATAAACTTGATTCACTGTGTTAACTCATTGTGTTGGACTTCTGTTCTACAGAGGGAAAATATATAATATTTATTTTAAATTGGGATAACCTGAAACAAAGCAATGCATGGTGTAAGCATCTCTAACTGATGCCATATTGGCCTGCAAAGTATCTGCTTTTGAACATTTGTCGTCATTAGTTACTCAAAAAAAGTTTGATTTTGGCATAATCCTCGGTAGGGACTAATTTTTTCATATGCATGTGTCACAGGATCGGAGCATGTTACATAACTGAATTTTCTGAACTGTTTCATTAGAGCATTTGGAGTCACTAATTTTGCTGAACAATGCACATCAACAACTATATATGTTGTGCTTCTCTAGACTTGTTAACAACCTGCTGCTGTTATGCATGAGGTTTGTCCTGCATGCATCCTTCCTGTTGTTATTGAGAAGTTTTACCATTTGGGCACGACTTTGATTTCTGAAATTTTCCTTCTGTACACATGAGCTGTTGCATTAGGCAGATGGCTTAGTTTGGGAGCAACTGGTCTATAATGAGTTGAGTGGAGCAACTGATCTTTCATTTATTCATATAAATTTTATTCTAGAAATCAACCAAGACATCTATTCGAAATTTTCGATCTGTATATATTGTATAAGAGTACTTCTAAAGTTCTGAACTTCTATGCATGCTTTCCTGCCTTTGCTCAGTCTGTTTGTTCACTATATTGCAGGTATTCGCATTTTGTAAAACGTCAAGCTATTGTTGAAGTTTCGATTCAGATTTATGGTGCAGCTCGAGAGGGCTTGTCTGTGATATTGTAGGCATGCTCTCCAGTGGTCCCAACGTGCAGCTGGTGGCCACCACGCTGTTGGAAACTACTCTCTGTTGATGAGATTTGGATCCTATCTAATGGTGTTAGCATTTCTGGTGATTATTATTTTGCACTTGATGGAGATTAGGGGGTGAGAATGGAACAATTTGTCTGATGGTTGTAGACCATACTCGACGGTTTGGCCAGGTGCTTGTGGGGTGAACACTTGCATAGATGAGGGAAAGGGAATGTTATGGGATGCTAATGTATATTGTATTTGTGGTTCAAACATGCTAACTTGGAACAATTTTCTTGATAGAATTATACAAATGCATCACCATTATCTTGTCAACAGATTTTTTGGGATGCTCACCAAAATTTCTTTCCATTGTGGCCTGTTTTTTTAGCAGTCATTTTTTAATAAAACTACATCAGTAAGAGGGATATTTAAGCAGTCATTATCCTAAAATGATCATAAAAGGTTAGTTTGCAGACATCTAAGAGTTTTGTTGTGCTCTGCGAGACGAACATTTTGAGCCTAATTAATCAATTTTTGGACAATTTTTCACAAATACAAACGAAATGCTACAGTGACGCAATGATTACGAAGTGACATCATACTTCCAAATTCAACCTCCTAAATTCAACATCTAAACACCACCTGAATTATTCCAGGCAGGAAATTGAGCGATTTGTTTAGATGACGGGACATATCCTGGTATTTGTTTGTTTCTAGCGAAGCCTCGCACCAATAGCTTATTATAAAAGTTTCAGCACAAAGCTGAATCCATAAGTCATCATGCATCCATGATGAGAAAAAACTAAGATGAAACACCAGTCCCCACGTTTGATGAGAGCCATTCCAGGAATCTGTTAGATATTGTGTCGAATATTTGTACGAGTCCGGTTACGACGGGACTTGGAGCTGTATTTAGCAGTATAGGGTAGAGTTCGTGTCAAACTCTGTAACCTGGACCTCCTCATAAATATGAGAGGGGGGCTGCTGTCGTAACCATGACGACATAGCGACAGGCTCACAGGGGGGAGGCGGCACGTTGCCGGGACCCCGGAGCGGCCGGTGTTGCGGTTGGGGAGGAGCGCCCGTAGTCATGCCCCGGGGATGTAGGCTTCGGCTGAACCTCGTTAATAAAGATCATGTCTCCGGTGTCGTCTGTGATCCTGCAAGTTTATCTCGATAGATCCAATCGGCGTTTCCGCTGGAGGAGATTAGCGGGTGGCTCGTCGTCGCGAGGGCTAATTTTCTAACAATTGGTATCAAGAGCTTTTGGTTTGGATTGGATCTAGAGGGCTAATTTTCTAACAATTGGATTCAGAAAATCAAGCCAATCCGCTGTTCAGGATCGGTGCTTGTGACGATCAAGGACGGACAGCGGGCGGCGTTCGAGCAGGGTCAACATCGTCGACGTGCGACGGCGTGGAGTTTGACGGGAGGCTCGAAGGCTGCGTCTGCGGAGCGTTGATGAGAAGCTCCGTGGTGCACGGTGGAGAGACCGGCGGTGACAGGCTAGTCTGACCGTGGGGCAGAGACGATGATAGGATCAGTGACGACGACATAGGAGCGTGGCGGCTGATGGGATTGTTGTTCTCTGTGGCGTGGCGACACGTGGCGCGAGCTCAGTATGCAGGTTTGCATGGGACGAGCTTGTGTGCTTCCAAATCAGCAAGTGGCCTGAAGTGGAAGGAAGTATAGACTGTGGATATCTGTACTTGCAACTGGAGTAATCTGGTTGGTTGGGCTGCAGGAAACTACGGTGTAAGATGTCAGGCGTAGTATGGCAGCAGGAACGAAGAGCAAGCTTATGTGGTAATTTCAATATTTGACTCGGATAGCAACAGTGAGGTTCTCAGTATCATTTGGTGATAGGAAGAGAAGAGTGCACAGTTGCAGGTGGAGTCATGGAGATTGGAATTGCAGGGATAGCGGTGTTTCTTCGGGCGGTGAGTTTGAGAAGTCAAGCTCGTCGGGCAGCTCGTGTTGAGCGGCAAAGGCAACAACTCAAGTCTGGTGTACATGGAGTGACGGCTTCGAGATGGCGGAATATTCTCCAAGGTGGAGTTTGTTAGATATCGTGTCGAATATTTGTACGAGTCCGGTTCGATGGGACTTGGAGCTGTATTTAGCAGTATAGGGTAGAGTTCGTGTCAAACTCTGTAACCTGGACCTCCTCATAAATATGAGAGGGGGGCTGCTGTTGTAACCATGACGACATAGCGACAGGCTCGCAGGGGGGAGGCGGCACGTTGCCGGGACCCCGGAGCGGCCGGTGTTGCGGTTGGGGAGGAGCGCCCGTAGTCATGCCCCGGGGATGTAGGCTTCGGCTGAACCTCGTTATAAAGATCGTGTCTCCGGTGTCGTCTGTGATCTTACAAGTTTGTCTCGATAGATCCAATCGGCGTTTCCGCTGGAGGAGATTAGCGGGTGGCTCGTCGTCGCGAGGGCTAATTTTCTAACATAATCCTGTTGCTAAACTTCATCCGCGGTAGTTGCTCATGTGAATCGACAGAGGGATTGAGGGAGCATGACATGGAGATATGGTAGGTTCATGAGCACTTAGTTGCATTCCAACAGTTTTTCCATCTTAATCGGTCTTCTGGTTTTGTGATTAAACGTCGTTGGATAGAGGAAGATCCTAATCAGTAATCGCAATTTTGTCTTTCAATTTAGCTTGGCATCAGGGAGAGCCTGAGACATCTTGTGCAGATCAACAAATGACTGATGCCTTGTTCAGAAGTTGTGCTTTTCGTGACAGTAGAATTGACTGACCAAGCAGACATTGAACTAGGTTCGGCAGGCAAACATGATTAGTGGCTTAAAAGGGTTACCTGACGAACGTCTGTGACACTGCACTAATCCTTCACTCAGCAAAAAATACACTTGCTTTTTCTGGGGAACGTGCATCGAATTTGATACTCGACGCACCCATGCTACTTTCTCGACGAATTCAGCACTTTCCAAACCGAAATCCCACGATCTCGTAGCCGTGCCTTTGAAGCCAACAATTACAAGGCTCATCATCATCACCACCATCATAACAGCAGCAGCACGCATGACTAAAAGTCCCAAGCTGGAAACAAATATTCTTCGAATCGATCGCATCACATCGTATCCCCTTACCACGTTGAGTGAGAGAGCCCACTCTATTGCGCTCACCAAACATTCCATTTCGCAGTGAGTTACTCCACTGTTGGGATCAGCGCACACCTAACCTTAACGAGTGCATGCACGGAATGATTGCGAAGTTTCCAATAGCTGATCGCTACGCCCAAATTAAAAAATCGCATCAAGCATATTTATCTCGGTGAATAGCTAGAATTGTACACTATTCAGGCGACCAGCACTTCAATTTACACCTACTAATCCAACTACAATGAGCTCAGTGCAAAGGATGGGGCCGAGATATAGCTAGGGTCGGCACCACACATCCAGACCACAGTTCATACACAGGTCGCATGTGCTGTAGTCTGTAGCCTTGTTTTTGGAGCCTTTCGTCCCTTGCCTTCAAAGCTACGAATCCATCGAAACAAAGGCGACCAAACGAACGCACATCTCAGGGCCATCATCGCACTCACACCCCCGAAAACGCCCCACTAAAACCCCACTTACGCGCGCAAACAAAACCAAACTAAGCACACGGCGCCACGCACTTCACTTCACTGCACACTCTATCCCGTGGCCGCGGGTGACCAAGCTTGTTCGCGCCACTCGCCGTGCGACACAGCGCGGAGGGAGCAATGTGGCAGGCGCGCGGCTTGCTGCTCATGGCGGTGGCCGTCGCCGCCGCCGTCCTCCCCGAGGGAGCAACAGCCGTGGCTGCCGGCGGGCGGTGCACGACGTCGACGCCATTGAAGGCGTACGACAAGTGCATCGCGCTGCCGACGCAGGGCGCGACGCTGGCGTGGACCTACGACGCGCGGAACGCGACGCTGGACGCGGCGTTCACGGGCTCCTTCATCTCGCCGTCGGGGTGGGTGGCGTGGGGCGTGAACGCGGACGCGCCGGCGATGACGGGCGCGCGCGTGCTGGCGGCCTTCTCCGACCCGTCCACGGGCGCGCTCCTGGCGCTCCCGTTCGTCCTCTCCCCCGACGTCAAGCTCATGGCGTCGCCGCTCGTGTCCCGGCCGCTCGACGTCCCGCTGCTGGCGTCCTCGGCGTCGCTCCTCGCCCCCGCGCGCACCGTCCGCGACGGCGCCGAGGTGATCATCGCCGCCACGTTCCGGCTGTCCCCGAACCGCACCAGGGTCCACTTCGTCTGGAACCGGGGCCTCTACGTGCAGGGCTACTCCCCGGCGATCCACCCCACCGACGCCTCCGACCTGGCGTCGCACGCCACCGTGGACATCCTGACCACGGCCACCGAGGCGTCGCCCATCGCGTCGGCCACGCTGCAGTGGCTGCACGGGTCCCTGAACGCGCTCGCCTGGGGCCTGCTCCTCCCGGTGGGCGCGGCGGCCACCAACAGGTACCGCAAGTACTGGAAGTCGTACCACCACCTGGTGGGGTACGGGTGCGTGGTGGTCGGGGTGGTGAACGTGTTCCAGGGCTTCGAGGTCATGGGGCTGGGAGCCTCCTACTGGAAGCTCGGCTACTGCCTGGCGCTGGCCACGCTGATCGGCGCCTGCGTGGCGCTGGAGGTGAACGCCTGGGTGGTCTTCTGCCGGAGGCAGCAGGAGGAGAAGCTCATGAGGAGGGAGGTGGAGGACGTCGTCGTCAAGGACAGGGCAGCTGCATTCTAGTGCTCGCGCGCTTTTGCTGCGTGCCTCTGCTGGCAGGCGGACGGGTGGACGGGGCCCGGCCGGTGAGAGCGATGCATCGAGGATACGTAGATGGCATCAGGCGGCATGTCCACAGTGGGTGCATTCAGTGGCGAGGCAAATGGCAAGCCGTGCTCTGTCTTGTCGTGCGATACGAGTGTCTTTTTTTTTGTTCTTTCTCGATATATATACAGTAAGTAGAGATTCTTGTATAAGTTACACGTTTGACTTGCGATTACGTACCCAACGAAATCTATCTATGGTTTCTAGGATGATAGCGGTTTCTGTCTGTAGAAGAACGTACTACATTGATCACCATCACAGGGAGAAGAAAAAGAGGCTGTGTTTAGTTCCCTCCAACTCCACAAAATTCTCTTTCCAAACTTCACTATTCACCTATCACATCAAATCTCTCTCTTCATGCATGGAACACTAAACGTGGGTAAATAAAAAAACTAAGTACATGGTTTTGATGTACACGACGAGACGAACCTTTTGAGCCTAGTTAGGTCATGGTAGGACAACGATTACCACAAACAAACGAAAAGTGCTACAGTGCGCTACAGTGTCCGATGTGACTTTTCGACCAAATTTTACCCACTCCTTTTTACAACTAAACACACCCAGACTTTGTTTTTGCCTGTTGTCTGACGATCACAGAGGTTCCTAGTTCTGTCACATACTGTACAAATACTACTCGTCAGTTCACGCACGGGCATCACATTGTCGTGAATCGTGACCGCGTGGAAGGGGCGCATGCACAAACGTTTGGGTGGCATAGCCTGTTCAGATTTACCCTTCCGACCCGGGAATGTTCAGATTTACGTGGACAGAGAAGGGACAAGAAAAGGGGGACGCGTCTCGCATCATGAATCACGCCGCCACGCTGATCCCGTCCGGACTTATACAGACTTTCAACGAAGAATCGATTCAACCTTTTTCCAGCGTCCAAGATCAATGCCAAGGTTAATTTCATCAGAGTACACTCCGATCAGAACTCACAAGACTAGAAGAGGGAAAGGGCTGGGCTGGGCGGTAGCCTGTTTCTTCCTGGATGGAGTCCTGGTCAAATTTTCACGTCAACTTGTGAAAACAAAGACCAGAGAGAAATTGAAAGGAGCTAAATGTATTTACCTACAATTTTTTTTTGAACGGATCTACCTACGATTTTGACTGCAAAACAATTCGGCGAAAATGATGAAGTTACAGTCGCACCACGCACCAGGCATAGACCAGGTCACCAACCCCCGCAGGAACAGATGAAAGGATATAAAGGAGCTTTCTTTCATTATTTGACCCAAGCTTCTTTCCCTGGGCTGGATAAAATTATTGCAGGTTCAGCCTTATTTTTTCTAGACGATGGGGATGCCTTTCGTCTGCTGATGTGTGCGCTTACCTTGGCTAACCTACCAGCTATCGGATCGTGATTATCCATTGGTCAGCAGCACTTGGACTGAACTACCGATCGTGTTCACACGGTGAGTTGGACAGGAACAAAGGCACCTTTTATTACCCGACTTTTGTCAAAGCTTTTCTCACTAAACTCACAAGGAGAAAACAGCGCGTGCAATGCATACTATCGTGCTTCTTTTTTTTCATTTGGCTTGTGCGTGAAGTAGCCCTTGATTTTGGAATAGGAAAAAAAGGAAGTGGCTGTGTTTAGTTCCAAAAAGTGTAGGAGAAAGTTTGGAAAAAATGTCACATCGGACACTGTAGCGTACTGTAGCACCTTTCGTTTGTTTGTGGTAAACATTGTCCTATCATGACCTAACTAGGCTCAAAAGATTCGTCTCATCGTGTACATCAAAATGATAGGTGGATAGTGATGTTTGGAGAGAGAATTTTGAAAATTTTGGTGATGGGATGGGAACTAAACGCAGCCAGTGAGAACCGGCAGTCCAGCAGTGCAGAGTCTACAAAACCTTTTTGTGGCACAGTGCGGATGATCTTATTGCACTTTAGTAGGCACGAGCGGAATCTAGAAATCCCTTTGTCTAGATAAAACGCTTTGGTGGAGTGTGGTGTAAAGTTGGCGCTACTTTGTTGAAAAAAACTAAAATCAACCCGACGACTAAGCTTTGATTTATCTTTTTGCAACTGCATGCAACAAGACTCTAAAGACATGGCAGTGAGAATTTTTGCAAGCATCGAATATATCCTTGTTTAGTTCCCAAATTTACACCCCTAAATTCACTATGCAAAAAGAAGCATCCCATCATATCAAAATATCATAGCATGCATGAAGTACTAAATATAGATAAAATCAAAAACTAATTGTACAGTTTTGTTGTACTCTGGGAGACGAACATTTTGAGCTTGATTAATTAATTTTTGAATAATTTTTCACACAAACAAACGAAATGCTACAGTGCGTCAATGATTGCAAACTCTCAAATTGGGAGCTCCCAATTTAGGATCTAAACAAGGCCAAAGAAAGTTTCCACTGATAGATATTCCTTCTAGAGTTCTAGAGGTCTTTGCGTTGAGCCGTTGACGAAATTATGCCGCTGGACTGACGGCACGGAGCCACTGACTACAGCATTACTAGTACCATTTAGAGCACGAAAAAGAAAACACGCACAAACGTTTGTGTTCTGCAGTATTTCACTCCACAGCAGAAGGCATTGATAGTTCAATTGAACTAAGCTAGTTGTGCTCGTACAAACTAGAATCGACCTTTTTGGTGTGAACTCTGTATATTTTTTATGCGAAGCAATTTTACTGAAGATCTTTTCTGTCGAAGCAACTTTCTTGAATAACCTACCAATTACTAGTTTGCAACGAATGCATTCCCCACTAGATTGTGACGACACGAGCGGTCGTAGTCTCAGAGACTTCGCCGTTGGAACTCTGCAGCGGAAGATCCCTGTCGTCTGGTGAGTGCAGCCACAGCTGACCCGGGCCGGTTTTCTACGCGGCTCTTTTCCACTCCACTACCAAAGTACTAATTCCTGATACTTTTGCACAAAACTTCTCAGATGGCATAAAATCATATGCTAGTCCAACTGCCCGCGCCATGCCGCCCTGTTCGGTTGGATTGTTTCCAGCGAGCAAGCAGTGTTTTTCTCTCAGTAAAAACCTGCGTCAACCACCAGCCAACAATGTTTTTCTTTTAAAAAAACCAGCGCCAGCCACCAGCCAAACGAACGGAGCATAGTTAAGTAGTTACGGTCTTACGGAGTATGGAGTATGAGTTATGACATGGTTACAGAGTACTCCTGTACTTTGGGGGTGTCTAGTTCCTGAAAAAAGTAAAAAGTGAAGCGAAAAAGTCACGTCAGACACTATAGCACTTTTCATTTGTTTGTGGTAAACATTGTCCTACCATGATCTAACTAGGCTTAAAAGATTCGTCTCGTCGTGTACATCAAAACCATCTAACTAGTTTTTTTATTTACCCACGTTTAGTACTCCATGCATGAGGAGAGAGATTTAATGTGATAGGTGAACGGTGAAGTTTGGAGAGAGAATTTTTAGGAGTTCGATGATGTGACCGGGAAAGGGCCTTTGTGTAAAGAACGATGGCCTTTCCGAAAAAAAGCAGCGCTCCTCCTATTTTATATTTCGCCTTTCCCCTCCCGTTCCTCTCTCGCGCACTCCACAGCGAAGACTTCCCCCGTTCCCCGCAAAATCCTGCAACAACGCGTAATTACCGCCAGCGAAGAAGGTAATTACCACCATTCTCCCCGTAATTTTGTATTAGAAATTGGTAACCCCTCCTGTTCGCCAGACGATTCTTCATGCCCTGCGTTAGTTACTACTGTCTGGTCTGATTTGGGGGGTTCTGGATCTCCTCCCTCCTGTTTGAGCAATTCCTCAAATTTCACCAGTAAGAGGTGCTAGGAGGATTCGTTTGCGTTGCGGTTAGGGTTTTTGGTTAGCGCAAGAGCCTACGAATATCTGAATCGAGTATGGCATTCTGATAAGTGCCTGGCTATCGGTATCTGTCACCAATATTCTTGCTGTCGTTTTGCGTTCACGTTTTTGCCTATGAAATTATGTCGTTGATTTAAACATCTGGGCTGGACAGTGGGTTCCTGTCGTTTATACCAAATGCGATCACTTTCTGATTTGTTACAAAACTTACAAATCGTCCTGGCTCTTGCTGTTGCGCACTGAATATTGGTTCTGTTGGCGCCCCCAGTTTGTTAATCCTCACGCGCCCTTACAGTTTCCGAGCAAATCAGTACTCGTTAGTAATTAACTAATACCAGAAGTTTCGTCTTCTACTGCTGTTGGAGATTTTAAGCTAAAATTCCTTCATATCTGAACTCAAATACATTCCACCTAAGTTACCTTCCAGTTCACAGAGTAGCCAGGGCCCAAGGGTTACTTTTCAGTTTTATCTGCTTAAGTTCTTTAGGTTTAAATCTACTAGAAGTAGCTAGCACCTCACTTTTCAGTTTTACATATGGTTCTGCTACTCTGAGCCAACATTCCTCCAATGTAGGCCCAATCGTTTTAGCTATGTATTGAATTTATGAGTAACAGTTTGACTTTGGCTGAACTTTGTATTGTTATTCTTTTTCAAGTGTACAAATTGTGCTATTTGTTCACACAAAGTTCTTTCTGATTTATCATGTAACCTATATCTTTTTCTGTGCGTAGTGCAGTACTTAGCACACCTGCAATGGCGGCTTGTCAAACTGGCCATTTCCCGGAGCCACAATTGCTGAACACTGAGATCGTCACTCAGAAGGCCACCAACGTTGTTGCTGACACTGCCAGAAAAGACAAATCCATTGGCTACTTGGATGTGTTCGTACACCAGGCACGCGATATCCACAATGTTTGTATCTACCACAAGCAGGACGTGTATGCAAAGCTGTGCCTCACAAACAACCCGGATGTTTCATGCTCAACCAAGGTGATTAACAGTGCTGGCCACAACCCGGTATTTGAAGAAAGCCTACGGCTCGATGTGCAGAATGTGGACGCTTCACTCAAATGCGAGATATGGATGTTAAGCAGAGTAAGGGGATGGGAACTAAACGCAGCCAGTGAGAACCGGCAGTCCAGCAGTGCAGAGTCTACAAAACCTTTTTGTGGCACAGTGCGGATGATCTTATTGCACTTTAGTAGGCACGAGCGGAATCTAGAAATCCCTTTGCCTAGATAAAACGCTTTGGTGGAGTGTGGTGTAAAGTTGGCGCTACTTTGTTGAAAAAAGCAAGTTGCTGCATTCCGGAAATGATAATGACATTCCTTCTGAACTTGGAAAGATTGAGTTCCCAGAATCTGGGAACCCAGTAAAAGCTGAGAATGGCAAGTTACTACAGTTTGGTGCATCTGTGACCGGTACTGCAATCTGTGCAGATGAGCTGGAGGAACAACGGGATGAAAGCCCTCTAAGTTGTGTCTCAACCACAGGATCCTCCATTGGCCTTTCTGCAACAAGTCAATCAGTTTCTGAGCCAAGTTCTGAGCCTTCGGAGACCACTGTTGAGGCATCCCCAAGACAAAGCCAGAGGGAGAAAAGCCAAGATGTTACTGATGGTGAGGCTGATTCTTCTGAAGCACCATCCAAGGATGAAGTTGTCAAGCCTGTGATCAGCATTAACCTTCAGCCGGAGCAGTCAGTTGTCCAACAGGACATAGTTGACATGTACATGAAGAGCATGCAGCAGTTCACAGAATCTCTTGCAAAAATGAAACTTCCATTGGATGTTGAGAATAGCAATCCCTCAAATGATTACTCTGACTCCAGTACCATTGAAAAGCCATCCCCATCTCCATCCCCATCTTCATCCATGTCAAAGGGTTCTAGGGTCTTCTATGGAAGCAGGGCCTTCTTCTAAGTTTCTGATGTGAAGTAGTGAACTAGCTCATTATCTCCTATACATACGGTTAAGGTTTGCCAGGCATTGGCTAGCATGTATTGACATACTTTCTGTTGCCATAATATGCTGCTAGGACTCACTCTCGGTACTGCTAATATTGTTGTGCTTCCTTAAAAGATGAGAATAATTTTATCTCAGAGTTGTAGATTGATCCTATGTACTAATATATATCAATGAATATAATGTCATGAAACTGCTTCTGCACTCTAGTTTGTCTGGAAGTTTGCGTAATGCATTCATTTTAGAAGGGCCTACAGCTTGTCCGTTTATGAATTTAGTAGCTAATACCAGTTCTTGTGCTTTTCTCACTTTTATCTTGCACGGAATGTTCAAGGTGAATCATATACTGCATTCTTGGTAGAGGCACGACCATGGCAGAGTAGCCAGCTAGGTTGTTGAGGGATAGGAATTTGTTCATTTCGGTGATGATTCAAGAGTGCTCTGCAGTGGTTTAGTTCGGATAGTTATGTCACTGATAAAAATGTTTCTCTAATAAGCATTGGAGTAAAAGAATCCTACATTTGGACCCAACCTTGCAGCAATGCAATGAGGGAAACTAATGAAGGCATGGAATTTATTTATTGTTAGCCCTTTTATCTGAGATTGAACTGATAGATGAAACATTCTATTTTCATCAAGAACCTAATGCACTTCGATGTATGAGCTAATCTGGAAGCCACGAGCATTGGCTATCATTATACAGTGTAACTCTGAACAGATGGTGCTAAATGATAACTCGATATTACTATCTCTTTGAAGGGTCACCAGAGTCCAGAGGGGGAAATAACTCCCCATCTGAATATATTGCATTGGAGCGGCCATGGAAACCGTGATAATATATATACGGTTCAGGTTTGTCAGGCATTGGCTGGCATGAATTGACATACTTTCTGTCTCCATAATATACTTCTAGGACTCTCTTGGTATTGCTCATAGTGTTTTCTCTGTTAAAAGTATAATAATTTCAGAATAATTTACTCTCAGAGTTGTAGATTGGTCCTATGTACTGATATATGTCGATGGATATAATAATGTCATGAAATCGATTCTCCACTCAAGTTTGTCTGAAGGTTACATAAATTTCATTTCAGAAGGGCCTATGTCTTGTCTGTTTATCAGAATTTCCTCATGCCAGCTCTTCGTAGGCCTTTGTCAGTTTTATCTTGTCATGAGGTGTTTCCAAGGTAGAATCATGTGCTGCTTCACATGAATTGGTAGAGTCACGGCCATGACAGAGCAGCAATGCAGTGGCATACGAAACATTCTATTTTTATCAAGAACCTGATGCACTCTGATGAAAGGATGCTGCTAATCTGGAAGCCTCACTGTCATTTTACCTTGGAACTTTGAACAGATGGTGCTAAATGACAACTTGATACTTTTAGTGGCTTAAGATCTCGTCTTGAAGTGGATTTCTTACTTGAGTGTGCAAAATGATTGCCTGATGCGGTCGGTCGCTATCTTTTTCTCTACCTATATAAGAGCACCCCACTACAAGTCCTACCCCCATTTCTCTCAATCCTCGCGCATCCACGTCAGCATCTACTAATTAATATCGAAGTTATTTTTGGTTGAAGCTCATCGGTGGACATTAATTTCCACTATCTTTTCTATTAATCGAACCATTGGTGAGTAAACTAAATTAGCACTAGCTTTTATATTAATTTCCACCACCACTCGAGAGGTAAACTGCTGATTAGTGGCCTTAACACCACCTCCATACAATCAACCATTGTTAACTCCATCATCCGGCCTCTCAACTCCCTAACTCCCTGCAGCTATAAAAGCCACACAGTGCATTCCCTTTGACCCTCATGCGGCGCCTCTCCAAAGACTCTCACTCTCTAGGCGCCGCACCTCTCCAAAGACTCTCACTCTCTAGGCAGATCCAAGGTTTGCGAGTTCCTCTTCCGACGACCTCGGGTTGAGCAGCCTGCGGAGATCGACGACCGGGGGCACGTAGCCGGCGACGACCACCTCTGAGCCGGCCTCTTCCGTCGTCCTGACGTACCGTGCTGGCAACTGCTCGCCTGATCCGTTCCAGGTCCGAGCGA
This sequence comes from Echinochloa crus-galli, assembly GCA_900205405.1. Taxonomy (NCBI): domain Eukaryota; kingdom Viridiplantae; phylum Streptophyta; class Magnoliopsida; order Poales; family Poaceae; genus Echinochloa; species Echinochloa crus-galli. The sequence goes on from OAMR01000082.1 coordinate 2,973,663, forward strand.
GTGCCCTGCACGTTGGGCACCTACAGATGATCTCCTGCGTTTGCGTGCGCCATTGATTGATTTGGTTCCTCTGCTTCCTACGGTGAATTTCTCTTTTGAATTACTGATGTCTGATGATAAGCTAATCGTTCGATCTCTCTCAATCTATCTATCTGCTTTACTTTACGTTTAAATCCTATTAGTCAAAGAAAGATAAGCGAAAGTCATCTGTATGCGTGGGTCAAGCACTGAAGGTAATATTATTGCCGACTCGCCGTAATTAAAATGTACTACTACCGTAGACAAAAGTTTTGTATTATTCCACTAGAGAAAATAAAAAAATATATGTATATGGGCAAGACCACCGTTTCAATTCTGTCTTCATAAAAACAATGGAGTACTAACATTATAGCTATCAGCTATGCGTATGGTTCTGAGCAAACCGTCAACGTTCAAAGTCCAATCTTGATTTTCTAAGAATATTTCCTTACGAAATGTCGTGTTCCCTGGCATTGCTGACAGGATGAGCAAGGAGATTACTGCCCTTGCACCAAGTTCTATGAAAATCAAGGTGGTGGCGCCACCTGAGAGAAAATACTGTGTTTGGATTATATTGGTGGTTCTATCCTTGCCTCCCTCAGCCCGTTCCGACAGGTACTTATGTCATGGCTCTTCCTTTTTTGTCCATGCATTTGTGATCTTAATCTTATAGTAAATTTTAAATGTCAAGTAAATATCTCGCAGCAACGCGCGGGGTATCACCTAGTAGTAGTAATTTGTTAGGGCATGGACCCTCTCTGCAACGCACACGTCTCAGAACACTTCCTTCTTTTTTGGCTCTGAACACTTGGTTGCTGTAAACATTGTTCACGTTTTCTGGTTAACCAAATGGCGGTGAAACTGTCAACTTGTCACGTCCCTTTCGTGCATCGTAAAAATGTGATGGATATATTTTGACGCCCATTTGTAGTGCGATTGATTGATGTCAGTTTCACCTCGTGCTTCCAAACCAACACAAACAATAATGCTTTTACTTTTCTTTTTCGAGAATTTCTTTTGGAGTGGGAAATAAATTCCTGGGGGCTAGCTGTGGTGATCTCACTGTAGAGCGGTGATGTATTGTTGTGCATGGGCCCTAGGGATTTATTGTTGACACGCCCGTCCGGCCCAAGACACAGGGTGTGTGGTTGCGGTGACCAGCCCATTAAGATGTGCCAACATCAATCGGAAATTGAGGTAGACCGATTTATTATTTTACAGTGTATATCAATCAATCAATCATACTGTATCAATTAAGGTTGATGTCACTGGGACCATCATGATTTATGATCGCCCTCTGATCGGGACACTTCCAATGCACATATGGAACGTGCAGAAGAAGGATGCGAGCTAGTACATGCGCAAGCGTCAAACAGGGGTAGTGTCTGTGTCTTTATTATGGAGATGCAGAAAATACATCACAGGGATGCTCCAGAGGAGCTGCGCAAGCATCCGAGAACGCTGGACAGAAACATATGAACAACCGACGTGGCAGCGAATTAAAGCCTGATCAAGAAGGCATCCACACAGAAACCATGGATCTCGATCGATCAGTTGTTTATTCTTCCCTTGGTGAGCTGGTTGTAGCGGTTTGTATGTGCCAAACTCACCACCATTCATTTAGCCTGCCGAAGCGAAAATTTTACCGTCAGTCTAGTAACTGTTGATTCTGCTACGGCTACCTTCAGTAAGTTTTACCTCTGCAACCTGGCCGTTCACCTCTGCGGCTTGGTCGTCGTCGTACTTGCCACGGACCTTGTACTCCTGGTTCCTGAAGATGCGGTTGATCAGGATGTCCGCAGAGTCGATGCCTGAAATAAAACAACTCGATCTCAACGCATAAGCATATACTACATACAGCTTTAATTTGCACTACAAAACAACAACATCATACTAGATCTGGAGATGACCGACCTGCAAGGTATGCTCCATGGACATAGCCGTTGTAGCGCTCGCTGGTGTGCTCCCCAGTGAAGTAGACCCTCCCAACCGGCGCCTATATACATATTTAGTCAATGATTAGTAGTTGATCGTGATCTGTTCGATCGTTCTTCTAACAGGCAACTAATAACAGCTGTGTGCCATTGGCGCTTGGCAGGAGTTGGAGAAGATGGTCATACATACCCTGAGCTGGTCGTACTCGTAGCGGTTGACGCCGATGGGCCAGTTGGAGTAGGAGCCCTTGAAGAAGCGGTTGGACCACCAGCGCGGGACGTAGATGTCGGTGGCGTCGGGGACGTCGACGCCGGGGAACATGTTCCGGAGCACGGCCACGGCCTCCGCAATGGTGACGTTGTCCGGCTGCTGCTCGATCCGCCGCGACTCGTCGTCGGTGATGGTGACCAGGAGCACGTTGGCGCCCGGGTACTCCCTCTCGAACGACTGCCACATGCCGTAGTAGCCGCGCCGCCGGCTCGCGTACACGAAGAACTGCTTGCCCTCGCCCACGGGCCAGAACCGCCGCGGGAACTTGAGGAAGATCTTGGTGTACACCGCCATGTCGAACCGGTAGATCGCCGCGATCTTCCAGAACTGCATATGTATATGTATGCAGGTTTAATTTAATGTATAGTTTTCACGAGCAATAATAATCTTGCGTTATTATTTACTTGGATAATTTACTAATCGATAATTCAGGTTTTGATGGCGGAATGAATGAATTGAATTGGAAGCAACTGCATGGATCGGAACTGACAGGCAGCTGGGGCCTGAACTGTATGAGGTTGCTCTGCAGGACGCCCAAGCTGGTGGAGACGACCACCAAGTCCGCGGCGTACGACGAGCCGTCCTCAGTCCTCACCACCACGCCGCGGTTGCTGTAGCTGATCTGTCGCACCACCTGCATTTTTGTGTGATCGTCCTCAGTATTTATTACAAAAACGGTTTGCGTCCGGAGGCATTTTTGCCATTGTAATTGTTGAATAGCGGCGCGCGGATCAATCTCAAACATGTAGTAGTATCTCGTTCTCAATTAAGTCATGTTCGATCTCTCGCGCGCAGTGCAACGTACGTGTCCCGCATGTTTTTGTTTCCGCTGCACGGACCACGGCTATATGACGACGTACGACGTTACTACTACGCACAACACGTACACTCACCTTGTTGTGCAGGACCCTGGTGTCCTTGATTTTTCCGTTGCCGTCGGTGGAGAGGTAGGAGGAGCCGATGTAGTGTATGATGGACTCGAAACCCCGCTGGCGGCGACGAAGTTGTTGTCCTCGCCGAAGTCTGCGCTGGTGGGCAGCGGGTTGGTGTTCTGCAGGCTCGTCACGCGCGGCGGCTCCGCGAACTCGTAGTCGTAGATGAAGTAGTCCAGCGCCATGTCCAGCGGCGTTGCCGGCCAGTTAGGCTGGCTGCAGGCAACGATCATATCGATCAGCACACGATCGGATTTAATTAATTTTATGAACGAAGTTAAATAATAATGTGATCGATCAAATATAAGAAAGTATACGTAGCTCTTCTGCCTGGTTTGTTTTGAAAAAACAATACAAGAACGCATGCAGCGTCAAGATAGAGAGATAGACGACGACGTACTGGTTGAAGAGCCGTTGCATGGCTAGGATGGAGATGTCGTCGCGGCCGCTGGGGCTCATCTTCTTGGTAAGGTTGGCACCCAGGTCATCCACCTCGTAGGCACGGTCCATTCTCTTCTGCGCGTAGTCCTCGTCGTAGACGCCACCGCTGGGAAAAATAAAATAGCGCGCTAGGGTCATGAAAACATTCATAAATCGATCAAAGGGTTCAAAACACGCAAAAACTTGGAACAAAGTAATTGGGGTAGACAAGAAAACAAAGTTTCAATCTCTATCAGGGGCGGCCGCTTTCTGTTGGGCCATTTGGATAAGCCGGAATGATATTGTGTTTAACAATGCAAAAGTCTTTTCTCCTATGCAGGTACTGTTTCGAGGAACTCATTGGGTCCGGTTCTGGGGGCTGCTGCAAAAAGAGGAAGACCGACCACGTATCAACTCGGCCTGCCGTGTCCTTGAATCACTAATGATGGAGCTCTTTATGTCCAATGGCTGGTTTAATAATAATAGACTTTCAGGCTTTTAAGTTAGTGAGGATTCGTTTGTTGGTCCTCGTTGCCTAGGTTGTTGCTTTTTTGGTTTGAGAAACCTAATTGTGGTCGTGGTGATTTGGTTTGTGACTTTGAACAGCTATATGTATCAATCGATACAGAGGCTGGAATATTAATAGATATTCTCTTTTTAAAAAAATATATGTTTCCATTTATTCTATTAAATTAAATCTTGAAACGAGGAATATGGTTAGACCATTCTCTGTTTTTTCCCCAGGCAAGAATAGACCATTATATTTTTCTGCTGCACGTAAAAACCCCAGTAGGATTTTTTTTTTGGGATGAAATGAAACGTGGTTTAAAGCGTCTTAGTCATAGCCCGGTCACCATTTAATATCGTTCATCATCATGCTTGTTTGAGGAAGAAACATGGCCGGTCCATTCGTCCATCGTCATGTTACCGGCCGGCTCATTGGCCACCGGCAGGCCATGCATTTTTCAGTGTAATAAGCGCTCGATCGACCAGGACCACGTACGGGCATATAAATTCGTTCGTGTTCAAGTCGGACTAGCTGAAGATTACTTTGATTTATGTACAAGTCACCAGCTTTTCCCTGTGTTATATATTCTATAGATGCTTTATATATATATATATATATATATATAATAGGTCATCCCTAACTACAGTTTTAAGCAAAAAGAACTGTATATGGCAATACAGAAGATAGTAAGGCACCAAAAACAACCTACCTTTGTGAAGGTTGTGTGTTTAGCACCATTGAAGAAGCTACAGATCGGAATCGATGAGAAAACTGACACTGAAATCGCATTCCCCTGGCACATACATGATTGGTTATCTGCAGGACAATCCACATATTCAGATTGTAATTCTCGAAAGATGAGCTGAAGTAGGAAAATCAGTACTGGTACATGAATATATATATAGGTGGTGCAAGACTGAATTATCTCTTCCTTCAGTAATCTTCTCAGGCAAAGTGTCATACATAACTAATTTGCAATGATGTTGGCCTCTCTGAAATCTGAACGTGTTTTAGGCTTGTAAGCCTTCATTGGTTGCCAACAAAACTACAAAACGATATCGGTACTGATTTCCGAGTTTCTTCATATGAAATTTAGGGGAACGTCTCAAGAAAGTCATAATTCAGCTAAACTCCTTGAATTCTTGTACACACGCTTCCACGAGCAAAATAATCATTGAAGACTGAAACCTAGTTTTCTTCCCAAGTCCAAGGATAGACAAGAAACGAAATGCCTAGCCCAAAACTAAAGCTTGCCTGTAGAGCAAACCAAGATATGCGCAAAAATATCTTAGCCTAATCGGAACCATTTCAGCATAATTGCCCAGAATGTGTTACTACAACCAAGATTATCCTTGCAAACACGCAGAGTAGAGTAAGCTCCGGCCTGAAGAGCCAGCAACAGATTGAGGGCGTTGCTCACCTTGCGGTTAGGGCTGACGAGGGTCATGGCCGCCGGCGTAGCAAAGGAGCTCCCGATGGGAGTGGATAACTCCATTGCCCCTCCTTGGAGGTCGCAGGTTCCCAAGAATCCAACTCCGGAACTTCCCCTTCTGAGGCGATCCGTACGATTGGGGATCGGACGGTTGATATAGAGCCAAGAGGGGAGATGTCTGGCTCCTTGTTCCATCCCAGCCGTTGGTTCCATACAGGACGGAGGAACTGGCTCCGTGAGCGGCTTCCGTTTCCGCGGCGGCGGCGGCGATGGCAGCGGCGGCGGGGGCGGGGGCGTACGAGGAGATGCTGCGGGTGGTGGAGGCGTGCGCGGTGCGCATCAAGTGGCGCCTCCGCTCCGGCTCCAAGCGCCGCCTCCTCAACGGTCAGTTCTCACTCACTCGCTCTGTGTTCATCTCTGTATTTGGGCTTTTCTGTTGACGAGAGTCCCATTTCTTAATTCGTCAGTTCCATGCTGCCTTGGTAGTCTGCTGCTAAAGTTGTATTTTTGATTGGTGAGATTTTAACCTCGCCCGATTTCAGAAGCCAATTCATCCACTAGACCATTACATGATCCACCTTGGTTGAAGGCTTTGAACTGACCTTCTGTTTGTACCACTGTAGTTGCAGGTCACTTGGTCAGTAGTTGCAACAGGTTTAAATGTTTGATGAAAATATGCTGGTTGTTAATTCACAGACTATTAAGTGAGGAGAGTGGAAGGCGCCATATCAGATTATATTGCTAGTACATTGATGAACAAACTAAACTTGCCAGATATCCTCTTTCTCTGCACCGGGTTGCGGCCTGTGGTACTGGTAGACTATGGTGGCATAATGCCTCAGCTACAAGAGAATCTTTGCAGCCTGCTGCATCATGCCCAACAGGTAATCTCACGACCTCAATGTATTAAGTATTTAAATTTTCTGTACTAGTTTAATACATTGAATCAGGTATTGCATATAAAACAGTTTATCTGCTAATTGTCATCACCTCACTGATGATGAACGATTGCTGGAGATAATAATGCCATTTGTAGTGTCATTTTCTTGCAAGCATATTAGCATATTTTGTTTCCACCCACTGTAGCTTGAAGTTTCAGGCATATGCTCATTTGATGTGGCTTTTACCTTGAGCCACCACCCACCAGCCAAGCCCTTGTTCCATGGAAGGCTGTATCCTTGTGCCAATAGATATATGCTCTATTGATCTCAACAGTGACTAGAAGTTTTTATATTGCTCTGGCATCCAACAGTTACATTTAGGACAAAAAATGTCTTGAATGATGGTCTTTAATTTCTTTTCCTTAAACACCCTCTATCTTTTAATACGATTTCATGCTGTAGCTTTGACTGTGATATGGTATGGTTCCCAACTGCTGTCAGGTCTAATCTACTATCTGTACTAGAGGTCATTTGGGTTACATCTATATATTCGTCTGCATCAGTTCAGCCTCTGTTTTAAAAAGCGGAGCCTGGATCGCCTAGCACCTAGGAATTTTTGTGCCTAGAGTGGTTTGGGACTTGACCCAAGTATGAAACTGAAATAAATTAGACGTGTATGAAAATAATTATGATCATGGAACTCATGGGTGCATGAGAATGCCAAATTCGTTGTTTTAATATGGTATATTCCTTTTGTTTAACGTTGCAGGCATTTACTTCTTTTCGGTGCAGCCAACTCTTTCTTGGTCTCTGTAATTTTGCCTCATACGCACTACAAAGGTGGAAGGAGGGAGTACATACTAGCAAACGTGCCCGTGCGTTGCAACGGATATAGACTATATGAATATGTATTGAGAGATTTAACCGGTCCTGATCTATATAGATTTATTTTTTCTTTTCTCTCGTGCTTTAATTTAATTTCGATGTATTGTACTCGTACTTGGAAACAGACATGTGAGGCCCACCTGTCAGCATTGTGAGAGAAAAGGACCAAACATTACTCGCTTTATTATTAGGTAGATATATATATATTCATGTGCAAAAGTTCCCGTAAATTAAAATTTAATCTTTTTCGATCACGGGTAATGATGCCTGCATATGAACGTTCTTAATTAACGTAGACATTGGCAGCATGCATGTTTCAGCATCGGATGGATTTTGCTGCTGTGCACAAATTAAACACGCATGCGTGCACATCGATGGATTGCACCGTGCACGCGAGTATATATATTCGTAACCAGCACGGTCTTCATAAAACGGTGTGCGTGTCGTACGTGCGCGTGTTCTGAATTGTTTATATTAATTATTGTTATGTATACGAATTCAATACTACGTACGTACGTTTCCTTGTAGATGTTGGCGACGACTTTGTCGAAGTCGGAGTAGAAGTTCCTGAGCTTGAGGGTGGAGTTGACGATGGGCCAGATGGGGTTGACCTGGTCGCCGCCGACGCCCTCCACCCAGTTGGCCCCGATCTCCACGTTGAGGCCGCCGAAGTTGTGCTTGTGCATCCGCCCGCCCACGCGCCCCGTCGCCTCCAGGATCAGCAGCTCCCGGATCCCCGACTCCCACAGCCGCTTCCCCGTCGAGATCGTGCAGCATATATGCATGCATGCATGCATGCATGCATCAGAAACAATTAAGCTAGCAAGTGATCGATACTGCGTACATACTGATTATTACATACTGATTATCATCGGAAACACAAGCACATGCTTGTATTAATTCATGAAATAACATGTAGGGCCGTCGATCGATCGCCATATATGTGTCTGTGTCATGACTCATGAGTAGTGCATGCAATCGCGCTCCGGCCCGGTCGAGGTAGGCGCGCTGTAGCATCAATCTCATGCTGCCATGAACACCCAACACTACATATCGACGTCGTGTGCATGGTTATGGACTTATTATGGTTATATTGTATATATAGTTACCGTACCGGACATGCCGGCGCCGACGATGATGACCCTTGGCCCGCGGGCGTCGGCGAGGGAGGCGTGGTGTGCTGCGACCAGCACCGCCGCCGCTACAAGAGCTATGACTACGAAAGGCTTCATTTTTTGCCCCCTCTATCTTTCTCGATCTCTACTGATGATGAGACGAAGAGACGCGACTAGTTAGCTGCTCGTGCTCGCTCGCAGGCTTGCCGCTCGATCAGCATGCGCTTATATACGCGGAGATGGCTGTATGGTATAGCCACGTGCATGTAGTTGGTTGGAGGATGCATGGCAGCTGCGTAGGAACGACAACAGTGCACGGTTGGTGGATATAATTTTCTCAAGAAATTTCCAGAGAATACAAAAAAAAAATGTGTGCTCTCAGGAGTATTTGCGCGCGCGCATTGCGAAAATATGTAGGGACACGACGTACTACGAATTCAACAAAGCTATCAATTTGCTGATAATATCCCGACACCATACCATATATATCATCGTGTGATAGAGTGGAGAAACATTTCAACAACGACCCTGTTGAACTTATTTTCTTGGATAAATGAATCTCGTCGAGTATTGCCTACTCCCTCCGTCCCTAAATAACTGTCTTTCTCACTTCCCGAGAAATAACTTTGATTAATTTTATATTAAAATATATTAATATTTATGATGTATAATTAGTACCATTAGATAGATCTTTTGATCTAGTTTTTTAACAAATTTTTTTGGAGATTAAAATATTACACATATTTTCTACAACTCGAATCTAAATCGTGGCACGAAAACCAACGGCGACAATTAAAAAGGGACAGAGGGAGTATGTAATTATAGGATTCAGGAATAAAATATTTTTTAGAGGAAATAATTCAGGAATAGGGTTTTAGAGGAGTATGATCATGAAAATTTTTACTGGCCATCACTACTGCAGTGACTCTCATACGTATAACCATGAAAACCCTATTCGTGCTGGTAACGGGGCGGTACCATAGAGCCGTTGCGAATGCGAGTATGTTATTCATACCAGTGTCAAAACCAACACGAATAATGATAACATTCTAATTAGTTTGTTAAGAACAAATATGTTTGATCTTATTATTCCTATCGGTCGATTTAAGCACCGATACATATGAGTTTAATATTCTACCATTTTTGTTTTGCATTGTTATATATGGTACTTGATTCTAATCGTACCGGCGCAGGTGAAAGGAGGCAACGGAGCGGGTGGAGGGCGGCGGCGGCGGCGCGGATGGAGGGCGGCAGCAGCGTGGGGTGGATCGGGGACGGCCGCGCACGCGAGTGGATAAGGCCGAGGGGATGGATGCGGCTGCGGGATCGCGTGTGGAGAGAAAGGGGAAAGTGGAGTAAAGTTTGTGGGACCTTCAACATCAATTACCACCTCTTGAAGGGGTTAGTTTTTAGGGGTGTTAGTCCCAACTAACACCAAACTAACACATATGTTTGGATCTAAAGTGTTAGTTTAGTGTTATTTTACTTCAAACTAACACTAACACTTGAATCCAAATAGGGCCATTCACAACACTTACCATATTCCAACATATTTTATTTTGTTCGTGGTTATCCCGCTTCCGAGTTTGATCATTCCAAAAAAAAAAGTGACGTACGTCGTTGCATGTCTTAGCCGTTTGTCATTTGGCACAAGTATAGTACTATACCGTGGCACTGGCATCGATCGTGCATGCCTGTACAAGACAAAGAAAACAACTCTCGTGGAACTCTCTAGGCAAAAAGATAAGCTACGGGAAAGAGATTGCTCAAACACGGTCTCATATATGATTGTGTGGAGACGCCATGGATGTGCGCCGCGCCACGTACGTCGTCGTTGTTTTGGTTAACTGGCAGCAGGGCCGGGTTTCATATGCCTGCTGCTGACGAGTTGATCATGTCGCTGCTGCATGTCTCCTATCGCCTATTTATGTTTGTTGGGCTTGGGCAGTCGATGATCGATCGATGCGTCGATTGGATTGGGACAATGGGATGTATAATATCAACAAAAAATCATAGAAGGGGCCATGTAATTAATAATTAAATTGATTGGTTTGCACGGTTTCCTTGTCACATTGAATTTCTGGTTGGTGCTGGACAGGCAATCATGCACACACACTATCTCGCCTGAAAAGACCTGAATAAACACGTGTTCCAATATAATTGCACAATATTTATTGGTATAGTTTAACGAGGAAGCGAACTGTCATGAAAATGACATTTTCTTTTAAACTCGCTGCCTCTCTTATTATGGTTGCATGGTGTTATGAGTCTACACTCTACTATCAGTGAAAGAAATGACTGGACTCACAGGTTTAATTATGTAGTAGAATCTATTTATCTGGATTTGAAGTCATAGTCTTTTTTTTTCTTGAATTTACTTTAGTAACAAACACTATATTTTCAGTATGTAGTAGGTAACATGTGAAGTTGCAAGTGGGGCATGATGCGGCTGCCCGCCTGCGTCCGCGCACGCCGCAAGCACCGTCGCGGGTGCATGCGGCAGCCCGCATAGCGCCGCTTGACTTTGCGGTCATTGCGGCAGCCCGCGGACGTCCTGCTACAGCACGGCCGCACGCGGTTGAAGACAAGCTCATCACCATGAGCCTAGATAGTGGAGGACCGGTGAATGACGATGACAGTGGTAACCTCGTTCTATACGCGGTCACAGGCACGGGCACCGGTGAGGGAGAAGCGGCGGAGGCGGAGCTGCAGGATCGGAGGCGCTCATCGGCCTGGAGCGCATGGCCGGCGACATGAAGGAGCTCGTCGTGTTCTTGAGCTGCTACCCTCCCACTTAAGGAGCTCGTCGGGAGCCTTACAGCAGGCCGTGAGGCAGAGATGGAGAGGGTCATAAGCTTCTTGCTGGAACCAGAGCCTGCGGAAGATCTGGGCGTTCTTCCGGTGATCGGCCGAGCAAGAGTTGGCATGTCTGCTTCGACAAAAGGGTGAGCGGACACTTCTCCTTGATCGTCTTCCTCAGCGACGGCGACATAAAGGACGGAAAAATTTCGCCTAATCATCTAGGAGACAGCGGCATAATCAAGCTAGCACCGAGAAATCACTAGATATTTTAGTTGAGGTAGATGGCGACGTGAATGAGAACGTACACATGATAGAGAAGAACACCGTCTACGCTGAGAGCACAACGCACCACGCGATGCAAGAGGCGGTGGCGAGCCTGCGGAGCGGCAGAGACGCGCGATGCGAGAGGCGGCGGCGTAGCCGAGAAGCAGGGCTGGATGCGGGTATGCGGGACACTGCGGGGTGTGCGGGCTATCCGCATTGGGCCGCTTTGGTTACGTGGGCTGGGATGTGGGATTGCTGGATGCCGCGGTGTGCAGTGTCCCAGCGGGTTGGCGGCGTAACACTATATTTTCAGTATGTAGTAGGTAACATGTTCATCCATATCGAGCGCAATATCGCAGGCCGAACAACACATCTTTTACGGGCCTCTTCCTCCTCCTCCTCCTCCTCTTTATGGGCTACATCATTTATGGACCTGATGGTGGACTTTCTCTACATGCCGATGAGTTCGAGCATAACTCAATTTGGGCCCAACCCTGCCTGCCTTCTTCCACCTTCGCGTCCGAAGGAGAAAAGTAATTCTCCACCTGCATCCGTACTCCGTAGCACGCACCTCGATAGGGTTTCGGCCACCGGCGCCATGGCCGACGCCGCGCCGTCCATCCCGGCCGCGATCGCCTAGAGCCCACGCGCTCCCTCGACGCCGCCCTCCAGGTGGCCCCCGATCCGGGGCTTCTGGTCCTCTCCGCGGCCGGGGGTTTCTGCCGCGTGCCGCCGGAGGAGACCAAGAGCGACGGGGACATCAAGGTGTCCTGCCGCCTGCTCATCGCCCTGCTCGACAGGCTGCGCGCCATTGGGGTGAAGCCGTCACCGGAGGCGCGCGACGAGGCCAGAGCTGTCGCGGCGGACTGGAAACGAGGCAAGCGGATCGGGCCGGAGGTGATGTTTAAGCAGGAGACGTTCGCATTCCTGCTTCTCGTGGGGGTTTTTGGGCTGATTGAAGATGTGGGCGGCGCCGGCGAGGTGCTAGACCTGGTCGTGTCGATCGCGGGCCGGGAGCGTGCAGTTGATGCGTTCGTCGGCCTTGGGCTCGATCTTGACCAGTATATGCCAGGTAAGCCACATTTACTCTGCTTATGATAATTTGTTGATTTCATTGTGTTGTATGGACTATGGAATGCTTGGTGCCTTGGTATCACTGATGTTTGTGCGCTGAGTTCCAACCAAGTTATGTAGTGCCTGTAGATTCAGGATTATGTTTGTAGTATTCGGTTTACATTTTGTCTGCAGTCCTAATGTGTTAGCTTGGTTGCCTGGCTAGATACTGAAAGTGCAGTTAGGCATATAGACGTGCTTCTCCTGATCATAAGTTACATCGGCATGGGTGCAGGTGTCTGCTGTCTGACTTGACTGTGAGTATTCATTTCGGCAATTTTTTTGGGACATGCCAAATACCACTTGAATATGACTTGGTCAGGATATTTGGTGCTATTGCTTAAAAATGACCAAATCAATAGTCAGGAACTCAGGATATTTGGCGCCCTTAGTAACACTCAATTATCCTCTGAATAATTCCGTATAATTCCTAAAGCTTGATCATAGCTCATTCATGCTTCTATCAATTCAAGTCAAACTTCATTACACTTGCTAATTAATCCGACTTGTCATTCCTATACTTCAATTTGCATCATTCAGATAATATTTCCTTTTGGACACATTCAACTCGACTCAGCACTGAGATATTATTTTACGAAAATCATAAATTTCCATTAGAAAATAAATAAATTGTTACGACCGGAGATGTTTGCTAGAATCCTATCCTTCTTAGTTTGAAGGCTAAGCTGCCAGAGCCAGACATGCTGCTGTTCCCTTCTTCCTAGTTCTGATATCAATACCATATTGGTATGTTCTACGAATATGCACATGATTTGGCTTGATCATAGCTTCCTAGATGTGCCCAATTCGTTCTGTTTCAGCAATCTTATTGCTCTTATTATGGTCTCATAAATCTTGTCAGCAATTGTATTTCCTCACGTGCTCTGTAAGACTTTTAACTTTTGTTGCACTGTTGGGTGTTCTTTATCGAATCCTTTCAGCTGTGCCTTAACGGTGTGTGCTTCTCTTTAAATATGTGGTTTCTTTCCATCGTGTTTTCCTTGTTCATAGTTTGAATCTCTTGTTATTTGTTGTTTAGGAAGATTTTGGATGCTTTTCTGGAGGTAACGATTTTCTTTGACTGCTCTGCTTAACATCAACAATGCTCATGAGTGTTTTTTAAAAAAATGCCACCTAACAAGATTGCATCATAGGTTTATGTCATGTCTTTATTCAAAATACGCTGTAGTAACTCTATTTTTCAGCCTTCCAGGGTCACCTCTGTGTTTGCTGTTCTGAAAATTCATGACAGTAACGTTGTTTTCTGTTCCACTTTCAATGTTTGTAATTATTCTAAGGTGAAAGTTTTGATGTTAAGATGAAATGTTTTCTTTGCACCAGTTCTCATTGACAAAATGACACATAAAGGTAAACAGCTAGAGGCGGTCAAATTCATTCAAGCTCTTAATATAGTGCACAAATACCCTTTGTTGCCTATTCTGAGGTCGTACATTAGTGCTGCTGCATTAGCTGGGAAGATGATCCGCATCAGGGGAGATGACCCTGCCTCTCAGGTACGTGTCTGCTCTGATATTGTTTATTGTAAACATTTTATGCTAACGGTTGTACAGATAGTTCTTGTTTCCTAAACTATCTCGGCACTTTGGCAGAATGCAGCTGATGCAAAAGAGCGTACGCTGCTTGGAACGCTGCAGAAGTTCATTAAAGAACATAAGCTAGAAGAACTGCCTATCTTGGAAGAAGCTAATAAGAGAATGGCACAGTTGGAGCAGCTAAGTGCGGAGAGAAAGAGAGCTGCTGCGGCTGCAGTGGCAGCTGCTCAACAAGTTAGTAAGAACATTGAGCAGATGCAGAAGATACAGGAGCTTATGCAGCCTGCTAAGAGATCAAAGGTAGAGAATGTGATGCAAGGTTCTTCACGCCAGAGCGTCCTTTCAGCTGGAACTTCTAGTCAACAATTTATCCTAGGGCAGAGCATCCATGCTGCTGGAGCACCAAATCAGTATCAAGCTGCTTTAAACCAGAATGTACTACCTATGACCACTCAGATTTCCCAGCTAGTTGCTGGGAACCATCGTCCAGGTGGCATCCAAAGTCAGGTCCCTGTTGCACCTGCTGTTCCAACTCAATATGGTGGCCCATATAGGTCCAACACTCTAGCTCCTGGACCAAGTGCCTTAAATGTTCCTAGCGGGCGTGCATCCTCATGGTCAAAGCTCTATTCTGGAGATCCCCTCGCGGCTGTCTCTCGATCATCAGGCAAGAAGGGTTCATCTTACAACTATTCCTTGTCCAATATGTCAACTTATGATCCTAAATGAAGAGGTTTCAGTAGGTCTAAACTTGCCTTGGAAATTTGGGTTCCAGAGCGAGCTCCGGTCCCTTTGTAAATGCTAAATATTCACTGTGAATAACAAAAGGTCATTTGAACCGCAAAAGATGGGTTCTGCAACAGCGCTTGTAGTGATTCTTTTAATCTTTTGTACTGTGTTTGGTAAAAAAACTAGAATTTGCTCGAGGACAACTGAACATGACAGTTCCTGTTCAGAACAGAATGGATTACCGCAGTTGTGCTCCCGGCAAGTTCTTCTCTCTGACTTCAATATTTCTTTTTGGCAGAGTAGGAAAAATAGATTCTGACCAACAGAACAAGTTATCTTTGTGTTACTCTATTTATTAAATTCATATATGATCTTTTGTTGCACACAATTGATTTTTGTGTTACACACAATGGTTGTTTCAGCAATTTGGATTTTGGGATACTTTGTTTGCACTTGTATGCAGATGAAGTCCATACAGTGACCTGCTTAATTGCGACCTGTTTGTTTTCCTAACATGCTATATAGCATTATGGATTACGCGTCACAAAAAAATTCACCCCTAGCTGTGCCCATACTGAGCTGAGGGTAAGTTTTCAATAATTATTCTCCAAACCGTTCTTTTAACCCAGTATAACGTGGTACAATTTTTTTTTCTTTCCTGTTTTTCATTTGATCGTTTCCAATGTAACAACCAGAACCTTCTCAGCAGTCACAACGAAAGCAACAGTACTTAGGACAGAGATGCTATCATAACATCAGTGGGACTTGCTATTACGAAATAAAATCGAGCCTACAGAAACAGTAACCGTGCACATAGCTTAATTGCACGGAGGATACAGTAAAACACAACCAGACAAGCCAAAATCATGGACCTCAGCAACCCAACACACAGCTACATGAACACACGTACTACTACTGAATACTGATACCACTACACACACGACTCAGGAAAACGCCGCATCATATCGCGGCTCGGCCTAGGACGACACATCCGTGATCCCTTCTCGAACTACATGACATACTTGCATAAGAATTGTACTACAGAAGACAGAACAACATCTCGGCTGGCTAATACAGCGTGGCGTGGCTGCGTTGGTTCTTGTTGTGGGTCAGCTTGCTGACGATCGTCATCACCTTGCGCGCGTGCATCTCGCGCTGTACCGCCGCCGGGAGCCTCTCGATCCGCCGCGCCAGCGCCCTCGCCTCCTGCGGGAAGTGCTGCATACAAATTGCAACAAGCCCGATCAAACAGCAGTCAGCTAAGGATATATGATCTATATATATATAAATATAGTATCCAGCGCCAAAACAAATCAAAGCATATATGGCAGTAATAACAACTTACGTTCCTGGCAGTTTCGAGCAGGTTGGAGACGACGTAGTTGGAGTAGTCACCCCGCACCATGTCGGCGAGCACGTCGCCGTGCAGGCCCCCGACCGCGGCGAGCAGGCGCTGCAGCGGCACGGGCGTGCGCGACAGGAGGATGCAGACCTCCACCACGTAGCTCCCGAACCGGTCCGAGGCCACGCTCACGATGTCCGCCGCCACGCGGTCGGCGATGGACACCTGGAGGAACTTGCTGCCGTACTCGATGGCCCGCTGGAGGAAATAGTTGCTGTATTGGCCCATGGCGATCTCGACGGTGCGGCTCAGGATGATCGTCTCGAGGGCATGGAGCTCCTCGTCCCTCGCGTACACAAAGCACGCTGCCAGGTATTTCGACCCGAACGACGAGAAGAGAAGCTCGTCGGCTTTGGCGATGGCGAACTGGATTATAATCTGACAGGAATCATCGGAAGAAATTAACGTTAAGTACTCAAAAGTGACCGGTAAATGACGATTTGAAACTGATCTATCACTTTGCCTACCTTTCTATCCTCGGAAGGCATCATGGTGAAGCAGTGCTCAAGCAGATCCGCGTCATTGTACTGTTGCATGAGGCGTTCATGGAGGAGCCAGCAGATGAAGTGCACGAGCATCTGGGGGTAAGGCGCCAGGACCCTGACGAGCTCCTTCAGAACAGCTGTCAGCCTGCGCAGTGCAATGGAAAAGAAATTATTTTAACTAGCTGTCAAAATTATTTAACTGCTGAACATCTGTTCTTTCGTTCATCTCTGTCTCGATTACATGTGAATCAATGTGCTAAATACTACTACTACTACTTGTTTGATCGTGCCTGCCGAATTAGCCAAATTTACCAAATTAAAGGAAGCAGAACCAGTTATTCCGGGAAGGGTAACATATAAACGATACGATACCTACCCTTGATTGTGCCTGGCGATGCTGACCAGATAGCCATTGCCCTTGTACACGCCGTGGACGATGTCCTGGAGCTCGTCGGGCCGCCCCTCGCAGGCTTTAACCAGCGCGAGGAACACGGCGAGCCTCTCGCTGCTCCCGGAGACGCTGCGCACGTCGTTCCTGACCCTGGCGAGCACGCTCCGGCGCACCTGCACGTCGTCGTCCTCGAGCAGGCGTTCCACGTGGGCCGCCGCCGCCGGGGACGCCAGGAGGTCGGCCTCCATGGGGCGGCGGACCAGGCGCGACCGGACCTGCTCCAGCGTCGGGTGGCGAGGAGCGGGCGTGGGGATCCAAGACTGGTAAGCCACCGGGGGGTTGGCGCTCAGCGTGCTCTGGAAAGAGGATGCGTACGGGTTGAGGCGCCCGCCGGAGTTGCCACCCAGTGGTGGGAAGCAGGCGGCGGCGGCGGCGGCCGCGGCGCCGAGCTGAGGGGCGCTGGGCATGAGCTGGAAGTGGCTGGTGCTGGGGCCCGGGCTCGGCGTCGGCGATTCCGAAGGGTGGAACGGGGCGATGGGGTCGAAGAGTCCGGCACCGGCGCCCGGATTCGGCGTCGCTGCCGGGGTGGGCGCGGCGGCGGTGGCGTTGAGCCGCGGGCTGTGCGCGCCGAAGTGCGAGGCGTAGAAGCTGCCGCGGCTGCAGGAAGCGTAGGGCGACGGGACGTACCCGCCGGCGGCCGTGGAGGTGGAGCTCTCGCCCACTTCATAGTTGTGCGTCTGATGAGGGTAGTAGTACTGCTGCTGCTGCCGCTGCGCCGCCGCCGCCGCCCGGAGCTGTTGCATGAGCGCGTCGGCCGCCCTCGTGGTGGGCACGGGCACCTGGGGCTTGATGGGGTGCTCATCCCGCGGCGAGGAGTCGTCGCCGAGCCGCATGACGCGGAAGTAGGCGCCGAGGTCGGCGGCGGAGGCATCAACCGGGGCGGCGGGCTCGGTGGAATCGATCGGGGCAGCGGGCTTGGTGGAATCGGCGGTGGCGGCGGCGGCGGCGGTCAGAGTCGAGTCCATGGCGATCGGGGGTAAGGGCCGTCAAGGCTGAAACTGAATCGCGCTGGATTGCGTTGTGTTGGGAATCTTCTGCCGTTGAGGATTTCGCGGGCCGCGGGCGCACTTATATAGGGCCGGGGCTCTCGGGAGACCCCGCGCGACGGCAGGAGAGGGGGAGTCCGACTCGGGTAGATAGCGGGGCCTGCGAGCCTGTTGGGCTGCTTTCGACTTGGCGGCCGGGTCGGACTCGATCACCGACTCCAACTCGAACTACGACTCCACCGGTCGCCTGTGTGCTCGTGCTGCCTGCGGCGGAACAACCCCGCGCGATTTTTGGCGTCCTGATGCATCCGTGGCAGTTCGTTGGTGATCCCGTTATGTTGCTGTTGCAAAATATGGCCGAGAAACCGCCGGGCGATGCTCTCGCGATAGGGATACCGGCCATGACCGTGAAAGAGGTGGTTTTCTGCAGGGGTTCGGTTCAGACGTTCAGGGCCCACGTACACGTCCAGTATACATGCTAGTTGTCGTATGGCGAATTGTTGGAGCACGAGCGGTGACCTGCTGATCGAGACGATACAAGTATACACGCGTACACAAAACACAGCAGCGGTTAATCAGACACAACATCAGTAACATACTAACAAGGATACAGGTAACAGAGATGCTGGCTACACAAGACAAACTGTGCAAAATCTTCGTCTCCCGTTTATCATCGAATCACTCATCAAGCTGTGCATCAGTGCATGCCGTAACTTCGCACAAAGAAAACACATTTTTTTTAGATAATGGAAATTAATCCGGCCTTGGCCAAAAAGGCTACAGCCAAAGTTTACAAATCAGCAGCACATCCGTCTGCTCTCACACCGAAATAAAATAAACACACCACAAGTTTGAGGAATTAGCCAGCAATCCTATTACTAAGCCTCCGGCCGTGGTGAGCGAAGATGCGCATTGTCAGAGACTCCAGTTCTTGACATGCGCCAATTAGTGTCTTCTTATCCTGGTCACGCCGCTGTAACTGCGCCCAGAAGCGGAGCCAGTAAGTTCCCCTGAACAGTACCTGCAAGTAAGTTTTCATAGGAGTTTTGTCAAAGACCATATCATTCCTACTAAGCCAAATTGACCAGCATAACGCCGAAGCCCCAACTAACAGTTGATTTTTAGTTTTACTATCCAAACCTGCGAGCCAATCATTAAACATATTATGACAGCTACCAGGTGGAATAATATTAAAAACAATCTGTACTACTCGCCAGAGGAATTTGGCCATATGACACTGTTGGATTGACTCCTCATGTGAACAAAAGGAGCACAACTTGCTCCCATTCCAATTCCTTCTTGCTAGGTTGTCCTTCGTCAAAATCACACCTCTTTTCAAATACCACATAAAAATTTTAATCTTCAGTGGTACTTTCAATTTCCAGAGTCTATGAGTTCGTCTTACATTACCATTGGTGATTAGAGCCATATACATTGATTTTACCGAAAATAATGCATTAGGTGTAAGATGCCATCGAAAAATATCACTATGGGCATTCGACTGAACATGCATAATACGACCCACCAGTTCGTGCCAACTATCACAAAGAAAACACATACATTCGACTGTGAACATCACCAACAACCAATCAACCACACGATACGCCAAGGGAACCAACCACACTATACGCAGTGCCGCTTGGCAGCACGTACGGGCCCTGCCACGTACATCCCTGGGCTACACGACCAAGCCTACCTATTCCTACAGTACAACGCATCGTGGTGCGTATGAGCAGAGCAAACCGACGGCTAGCGCCGCCGCTGCGCCGCGGAGATCACCTTCTCGACGACCTGCATCACCTGCCGCGACGTCTCGTCCTGGCCCGCCCCCCTCAGCATCCTCTGGATCCGCTCTGCCAATGCCACCGTCCTCTTCCACGGCGACGCGGTCTGCATATATGCCACGTTCGACACCAGTCATCAGCTAGCTCGCGGGCATTGACGACGTGGCGTGGCACGCCAGGGGAAAAATTAAGTGATGAATACGTACCTCCATGTCTTTCTCGGCGTTGAGCAGCAGCAGATTGCAGAAGAGGCTGCTGGCGTAGCGGTCATGCACCACATCGTAGAGCGGCCCGTCGCGCAGGGCGAAGAAGGCCCTGAGCCCGCGCTGCAGCAGAGGCAACTCGGTCTCCCTTGCGAAAGGGACATAGCACGCCTCTACCACGTAGTTCCCGAAACGGTGCGCGGACAAGTCCTCGAGATTCCGCTCAACGCGTTCCCTGATGCGCTTCTTGAGACTGTAGCGGCCCCTCTTGAGGACTTCCTGCAAGAAGCAGTTCCTGCGGCACGCCGGATTGCCGGAAGGAGGTTTCCGTTAGTTACATTCAGAGAGCACTCTCCGGCTTGAGAACGCCAATAGTAGACCAATACTGACGACAAGAATTATACTGCAGGACGTCGCGGAATGTAAAATTGAAATGGTATGCTCAGCTCTCACCCGTATTTGGTCTTGGCGATGCCAACGGTGCCCCTCAAGATGGCCTTCTCGAGATCAGGGAGCTCAGTGTATGTCCCATCGTCTCTTGCATTGTCGAGGCATATCAGCATGCACCTCCACCCGAACTCGGACTTGACCATGCCAGCGAAGCCGGGGAGGGCGAGATGGCGTATGAAAATCTGAACGGAATTGGAGGTCATCAGAAAAACGTGGGCAATACATACTATGTCCTCCATTGCTGGCAAAGCTATTGGCTACATACATACCCTGCAATAGTAGTAATCCAACGTGGTAAAGAAATGACGAAGCAGCTCCGGGCCATTGCTCTGTTCCATTATCCATCCATTGACAAGGCAGTCGAACAGCAGCCGGCAAAGCTGGGGGATCTGCGCAACCGCCCAGAAGAGCTCCTTCAGAGCTATCTCCCTGCACCGTGCAAAACAACACCAAGGTAAAAGCAGTAACATACACACACGACGTATTACTGATAGCTTAAGCTCATGGAAGAACCAATCACAGCAAATTGGTCCGGTATTTACACGAAATATTTGTTCGAATATAGGAGTATGCAGTGTAACATTTGTGCTCTGATGTTTCTCTGCGTATTTGAATTGACATGCAATCGAACATGTAGACAGGTGAATTAATTAATTAGATCACTCGTGACCAAACCGTGAGAAGTTAAATGGGAGGGAGGGTTCCATGGAAACTTCGAATTCTGAACCAAATTTCGCAAATCGGTGGAGCAATTGATCCAGAACGTACCCGGGTTTACGGTTCGCGACGCCCATCAGGGAGGTCCTGTCGTCGGAGGGCGGCGATGCCGCGGCCTGGACGATGCAGCAGAGCTCTTGGAGCGACGCCACGCGCAGCAGCGCCAGGAACACGGCAGAGCCCGCGCGGCTCCCCATCACCATGTGCACGTCGCGCAGGACCTCGCCGAGCACCCAACGACGCAAGTCCCGGTCGTCGCCTTGAAGGAGCATCAAGACGACTCGCGCTGAGATCTCCCGCGATGTCGCAAGGGCTGGGAGCCTCGAACAGCCGAGCAGGGCTGCTCGGAACTGGTCGTCCGTAAGGAAGCAGATCGCCTGCGGGGAACTCAACAATTGGGAGCCGTCGGCCTGGTTGGCGAGCGGCGCGGCCTGGCGGGGGAAGGCGTACGGGTCGAGGCTGGCGTTGTGACCCCGCGGGGAGAAGGCGCCGGGTTGAGGACCATTGGCGCTGCTGGAGCTCGGCATCGGTGCCCAGTGCGACGCCGAGGGCCGCTGGTTGAAGGATGGCGCTGGCTGGTTCGCGAACGGCGCGGTCGTCAGAGGGACGAAGGCGTACGGGCTGAGGTTGGTGGAGTGACCGCTGGCGGAGAAGGGAGCGGCGGCGCCGCTGAACTGGTTGCTGATGAAGTTTGGGGTTGATGGCCACCGCGAGTCGGGATTGAAAATGGGGCGGGAGACGGGCGTGCCGGCAATGTCTAAGCCCCAGATGTCGTAGTTGCTGCGGAAGCCGGCGAGCGTAGTCGTGGAGCTCCCGCCCACGACGTCGTGGCCCTGCGGCTGCGGTGTGGCCCGCTCCACGAGAGGCATGTGCATCAGCGGCGCCATGGCCTGCTCCTGCTCCTGCTCCTGCTCCAGCAGAGGCCACCGCGGTGGCTGTCGCGACGAGGAGCCATCACGAGGCTGCCCTGGGTCGGCGTCGACCTGCTTGGTCGGTTCCATGGCGATGGAGGCGCCGAGCTTGGTGGCGGTTGGAATTCCGTTGAGGCTTTGGCTTCGAAATGAGGGGTGTGCGGGCGGGCGGCGGTGGGCTCGCTTTATATAGAGGCGGCGGATCCCGGGACGCGTGCATCGCACCAGGCTGGCAGGGGAACGGTTTGACAGGGTGGTTGCCTGTACGGATGCGGCGGCGCGGCCAGCGTCAGAGTATCACCGACCCGTACCATCCATGCTTCTTGTAGAAAGGGCGCTGCGTGAAACTGTGTCCTGCGTTTCTTACCCCTGCAGCAAGCCAATTCAAGAGTTTATCAGTAAGCCATTGCCATTATGATCTTCCTAAACCGGCAGCAAGCAAGGCACAAGCTGCCGTGTCTTATTCAGTTTGACGTTCTTGAATCCAGAAGTGGACTATGCAAGACTAACCACACAAGTGAACCCAGCAATAATGGACAGTAAGAGCATTCCATCATCGTCAGTCCTCTTTCAGAATCTAAGCCTTTTTTTTCAGAGTGAACTTCCCTTCCTTGCATTTCTTGCTTTCATCGTAGTATTCACCTGCAGGCTGCAGCACACCACCCATGATTCAGGATGCATCAAACGTAAATGTTAAAGGATACTTGCTGAATAGTGCAGAATGATGTGCATGGATAATTTTGAGCAAAGAATGTGAGCCATTGGCAGATTGGCTATACAAGCATCTGAGGAACAGAATTGCATCATGTCTCGATGATGCACGGAGGCGCGAAGGAACTGGATATCGGGGAGAAAGCGGCGGTGGGGAGAATCGGGGGGTAGGGTGGTGCTGCATGGTCGTGCGGATACTGCAGACGCGGCGCGGGAGGGGAGGGAGGCAGGGCCGCAGGGGACACGATTAGGGGTGGTAGAGGGCCCTCACATTTGTACTAGAAATTTTAATTTTAAGGATCGGGCTGGATTAGGACCGGGTTAAAATAATACTAGTTTTTGAGCTAAATTTTGTTAGAATCAAGTTAGATTGTGAAGGACAAACAGGCCATGATCCGTTACCACCCCTAGACACGATGGAGAGCGGATGACAAATCACATGGCCCCAGGGCCACGGGCGATCGCGCGCCCGTGCAGCACCGCCTTTCCCTTTCCGCACGGCCAGCGGCGTAGCGACCGTAGCAGGCAGGGTGTTCTGATCTAATTAGCCGATTCGTTCACAATTACCAATACCTGCTACTACCTCCGTTGTTGACTTTTTTTCCTAACGTTTGACCATTCGTCTTATTTAAAAAATTTGTAAGCGTCATTTCTTTTATTTATGGATTACCTTATCATCACAAATAATTTAGGTATGACTTATTTTTTCACATATTTGAATAAATTTTTGAATAAAACGAATGGTTAAACGTTGTGAGAAAAAGTCAACAACGAATAGTAATTTGAAACGGAGGGAGTAGATCTTAATAGATTTAATCTGTTATTTCTGTTAAATTTTAGTTTTTGTTACAATCTATCTGGTCTGATTTCGAGATTTAAATCGGCTATTGAGCGTTTAAGCACGTGGCTGGTCTATATCTTCATCTTGGACGTTAAAAACTGTCAAATCGGCTATTTAGCTTATTTGGCTTGAAAACATACGGTTCGGAATCATAGCCGATCTGTGAATTTTACATATTTTATCTTTCTTGTTCACTGCAGGTCAAATTAACTGGCACGTTCCGGACCTCGAAGATAATCGGCTCGTCATCGGAGTGAAGCAAACCTCTGAAAGCCGATCGTGTTGTACTGACGTGGACGGTCACCGCCTGCCCGCTTTTCGCGTCAATACCTACTTTATTTTATATAAGTAGTCCAGTGGTCATAGATAGTTGATGAACTTTGTAGATGGTTGAACGAAAAAGATTGTCATGAGGGATGTGGTAGTTATTTATATTAACCATGGCAAAGCACAGATATTATGCTAGTGAAAGGCAATTAATACTAAAAAAATCAATATATAGCTACTTAATTAACTAGTAGCCTCGGTCTGTTGGGTACATGGCCGCGCTGCCGATCATCATGTGTTTGACAAAGAAAGAGCAGTACGTTCTATTTTCCTCAACAAAGCAAGCACCACACAACTGGTACCGTATGTGTTATAAAAATTAAAGGAAGCCAAAGCAATGACACAGAGATCGCAAGTTGTGTAGAATTCTCATCTTACAGGTCCTGGAGATTCGGCTCAAACCAGATGGCATTTACGGGTTCTGTGTTGCCATAGAACGCTGGACAATACTGACGTTTCTTCACAGAGTAGTAGACTGCAGTAGTGGCACCATCAGTTTCGGCGAAGCTCTGTACATATATCATGTTTCCAAGATCATCTCGTGTAGCCGGCCTGGCAAGAGCATCCCTGCTATCCAGGAAGAGCACGGCGTCTGGCAGATCCTCTAGCTCAGACCACGCCATCTGTGAACGGTCGAGCCTGAACATACGCATAGGTTCTCCGTGCGGTACAGTGAAAATAGCAATCAGCTGTCCTCTCCACACTACAAGATACCGCTGCTCATTTTGGTCCATGCCGGTCGTATCATAGAGTGGCTCCGGCAAAACAAGAACCCTCCATGTCATCTCGTTCGGGTTGAACACTCCGAGCCTGCCATCTCTTCCCAAGCAATAGAACTCCCCGTCAAAGAAAACTGGGTTATGGGAACCCGCGGGGAACAGAAACGGCACTTCATATTCAAACTCTGTCACCGTCCAGTCTTGGTCGTCGTTTCGCCATGTCCTCACCGTCGTCGTTCCTCGGACTGGCCAGTCACTGACGCAAACCACCATGAAATCCGGTGACCCAGGCTCGGACACGAAGGTTATGCCGCTGAAGAAGTCATTGTCCATTGGCGGGAGACCCAGGATGAGTCCTTTGAGTGGATTCATCATGGAGACACCACGCGCGCCCTCCATTACAAGTACCCACCCACGCTTGGAGCAGCGCAGGACTTGCGGCTGCGGGTACTTGGAGCTGATGCATATTCCCAGGTCGTATCTCTTTCCAGTCATGGGGTCGAAGGTAGCGAGCACGCCCTGTGTCCTTGCCCGTGTGGTCAAGAGCAGTGGGGACTTAGCGTCGTGGATGGGTGTACGGGTGATGCCACTCCAACCTTTGCATACAGCGGGGAGACGCAACGAATCAAGGAAGGTAACCTCTTGGACGATTAGCTCCAATATGTCTGTAGGGAGGCTGGACCACGGAGCTTGTTTTTCGCCTAGTTTGGCACCACTAGCCTCACATGGGACAATGCCACCATTGCCTTTTGATGACTCCTGCTCAAAGCTGAAAAGAGCGCGCGCAGCATGCATGATATTGAATGTGCCGTGCTTAATTATAAATAGTAGATTGCTCAAGCATATATATACAAGAGTCTATAGAAACATACTACACTAGTTATATCGATCTATCCTTATATAAGAGAAAAATAAAATGCTGGAGCTTACGTACCAAATACTAGGGGGAACCCAATATGCTTCATCTCCTCCAGCATGAAAGGAACCCTGAAGTAACATGCACCTGATGCTCATGTCGTCCAGAACGATGGTATACAGCGGAATGCCACCATCATGAGGCATCCCCAGGACGTGGATGCAGTTGGGTTGGAGCTTAGCCGCTTGAGCTGCATCAGGCACCAGACAAGAATTACGGCCGGCAATAAAAATTGCACGGTCACCAATATTGTCGTTGACTCTCCACCATGTATCCTGGGAGTCCGGCTTGATGTGGATGTCGGCATTCACCACCCTTCGCTGCCGTCCGCTGGGTTGCAGGTACAGGCGCACACGGAAGATGTCTCCCTCCGATTCCAACAGGTGAGTTCTGGTCCGTAGATGCAAGGGGCAAGTTGGCGACAGCGTAGTGGTGCCGTTGCTCTCGACGCTCATCGGGGTGGTCGTCGCGTCAAGCACGACGACGATGTCACGCATGGTTGTCACGTAAGCTTTCCCGGCGTGCGCGACGACGGCGCCGTCGAGGCGGTCGAGCCCGTCGTCGCCGTCCATTCCTTGGAAGACCGAGAGCCTCCCCCACTCCATGTCACCCGGGCGGCAATGGAGGAGCCACCGCTTCTCGCGGACGCTGAGCATGGCGGTGCAGTCCGTCTCCGGCGAGATCAGAGCGAAAGCAAACGATTCGTGGGGACCCGGGGGCTCCAGCAGCGGAGGGAGATGGACTCTGCGCTGCGAGGTCAGGTGATGCAAGAAGCACTCCGAGGTGGCATCGTCCAGCATCAGCAGCCACTCTCCGTGCCAACCGAGGCATCGCTTACCCTTCACCGCACCTAACTCCGTCTCGTACGAGGTTCCGTCGAACGGGTTCGACAACGATTGAACCTCCGTGTCAGCGCGGAATTGGATCAACCACGGCCTTAAATTTGCTGCGCCACAAGCTGACATCTTGTCGTCGACCGCCATTGATGATTATTCTTCGCTTGATTTCCTTAATTTATTTGCAACCCGGCCGGTGGGTGTGGCGGCTACGTGCGTACATGTACTCCGTGTTTATATGAGCAAGCTTGGCGGAGATAGAGACCATCTCGAGTTCCAATATATTGGCGTCGATCAGTAGAGACTACTAGACGGGAGGGAAACGGATTCGCCCGCCTGTCCTCTTTCTTTTCTTTTCAGCGCCGTGTCTAGCGAGGAAACAGCGGTGGCTCCATCCCCTTCGACACGGGCAAGCTCCTCAAACCTGATTGTAAATTGTAATCTGTTGTTACCGCTTTAACGAAAGCACTCTTTTTCCCGCAAAAAAGAAGAGTAAAGTACGACATTAGCCATGTCATCAGAAAAAGTCAATCACATATATGAACCAATGCAAATCGTCTGTCAGTTTCTCACCAGCTGTTGCCTCATGTATAACTCAGGTTAAAAGACTGATCGACTGCATCATTCTATCGTCATTTTGCACCCTCAAGAAATCCACTCCAAAACGAGAGTTAAGCCATTTAAAACAAGTAACTGTGGTATCAAGTTATCATTTAGCATCATCTGTTCAAATTTCCAAGGTAAAATGATAGGGAAATGCTCAAGGCTTCCAGATTAGAAACACCACCCATTCGTCAGAGCATCAGGTTCTTGATGAAATAGAATGTTGTGCATTGCTGCTCTGTCATGGTCGTGCCTCTATCAATTTCTGACAAGCAGCATATGGTTCACCTTGAAAACATTTCATGATAAGATAAAACTGACAAGAGCCCAGCCTATAATGAGATCCTGACAAACAGGCAAGCCATAGGCCCTTCTGAAATGAATTCAATTTAGGATCATCTACAACTCTGAGAGGAAGTCATTCTGAAATTATTATCCTTTTAACAAAGCACAACACTATGAGCAATACCAAGACTCAGTCCTAGAAGTATATTATGGGGACAGAAATTATGTCATTGTGTCAATACATGCCACCCAACCCCAGACAAACCTGAATCGTATATATATATATATATATATATTATCACAGTTTTTCATTGCCACTCCAATGCAATAGATTCAGGTGGGGAGCTCTTCCCCCTCTGGTGACCCATAAAAAAAAAGTTACTATGACATCTATATTAATTCCCTTCTTGCCCACACGAAGCATCCGCTTCAGTTTCTCCAATTCAAAGTAATCTTCTTCCCAGATGTCATCTAAAACAATTAGAATCCTTTTGTGACAAAGCAGATCTTCAAGGCTCTGGTTTATCAACTGCATATCGGTTTTCTGTTGGATTCCGGTCTTTTGCAGTTGAGAAATTATAGATTGCCCAATTTTAAGTAAATCAAACACCTGGGACACATAAACCCATATTCGGTGATCGTACTTATTGATTTCGGTATCGTTATAAACCAGCCCTGCTAAGGTTGTCTTTCCAATTCCTCCAAGGCCATAAATAGGAAGAATCGTGGTCTCATCTTTATTGGCGCCTGCAGATAAAATGCCTATGATTGCCTGCTTTTCTTCATCCCTCCCAACAATTTCTGTTTCATTGAGTTCTGATGATGTTTCGCGGCGCTGGCTATCATAATGCTGTTGGTCAGTACTAGTATTTATGCTCGGTGTGAAATTGAAACTCCTGTGCTTCTCTTCAATCCTCCTCAACTCCTCTCTCATCTTCCTCATCCTATTTGCTAGCACGATCTTCTTGCAAGCAATCGGGAAGCATGATAGCATTCCTGGCATCTACAGAAAAAATCATTCATTTCCTTGTTAAAAGTATACAAAGGAGAACAAGAAGCAAGGTCTTTTTATGGCATTCTATGGAATAAAACCTATATATAACATCAAGCTGAAGCAGGAGCTGAAATTTTATTTCGATCTTTTTCAAATGCAAGAAACTGTTGCAATCTTTGTTAGTGGTCAGTAATACTATTACACAATTAGTAATTAGATAATTTTGTAAGAATCAATGTGGTTGCTTGAAAATATTAATGAATAATTATTTTATGTGCTTATGGTTTCTAACAGGTAGAACTCAAATAAACATATTTTTTAGAAAGGAATGACTGAAAGAGATAAACTAACGAGACTATCCAACTATTTTCGGAACTACCATTTTTATGAAAATATTCTCATTGTTGACAATCTAATGAAAAACGTTTTGGCAATAATCATTTAAATAAAGATGGAGAAAATATTTATATGACATTATATCACTCGATGAGATCCAAGTATGTAATTCAGAAGTTTTCTATTTTGAGTCATTGCAAATGCTCAAATAAATTTTACTAACACTAATTGGAGGCTCTTCTAGAGCCTAGAGCCTCCATGTAATCCTCAGAAGATGCCTTGCTAAAAACATAAATGCTAAAAATTCTCACAAAAATCAGAGACGTCCACCCATAAATTCCGTACTCTCTAATTCTACGAGCCATTAGATCTATTTTTATTTTTTAAAATCTACCAACATCTGCTATTATTAAAGTGGTGTAAAATAACCCCCTAAATTTATACCTAAATTACCCAAATTTCCATAAAATAATCTAACATAACCCCTCACCTACATTCAAATTGCCCAGATAAGCTTCTATTTAAAAATTATATATATATATATATATATATTATCACAGTTTTTCATTGCCACTCCAATGCAATAGATTCAGGTGGGGAGCTCTTCCCCCTCTGGTGACCCATAAAAAAAAATGATATCGAGTTATCATCCAACGCCATCAGTGTTATCATTTAAGGCCATCTGTTCAAACTTACACTGTATAATGACAGAAATGCTCTTGGCTTCCAGATTAGCTGCACTCATACATAGTAGGGCATCAGGTTGTTGATGAAAATTGAATGTTTCACCTATCAGTTTATTGCTGCTATGTCAAGGTCGTGCCTCACTGCCTCTACCAATTACTGAGAATGCAGTTTATGATTCACCTTGAAAACATTTCATGATAAGGTATTAGCTAGTAATAACTTCATCAGCGATAGTTGCACAAGAACTGGCATTAGCTAGTAACTTCTCATAAGTGGACAAACCATAGGCTCTTCTGAAATGAATGCATTACGCAACCTTCCAGACAAACTAGAGTGCAGAAGCCTATCATGACATTATATCCGTAAATATGTATTAGTACATAGGATTAATCTACAACTGAGATGAAGTTATTCTTATATTTTAACAAAGCACATCACTATTAGCAGTGCCAAGAGCGAGTCCTAGCAGCATATTATGGCAACAGAAAGTATGTCAATACATGCCAGCCAATGCCTGACAAACCTGAACCGTGTATATATTATCACAGTTTCCATGGCAAGTTGAGAAGGCTCAGAACTTGGCTCAGATACCGATTAACCAGTTACAGAAAGGGCAATGGAGGAGGCTGTAGTTGAGACACAACTTAGAGGGCTTCCATCCTAGTGTTCGTCCAGCTTATCTGCACAGATTGCAGTACCAGTCACAGATGCACCAAACTGCATTAACTTGCCATTCTCGGCTTTTACTCGGTTCTCAGATTCTGGAACTCAAATCTTTCCAAGTTCAGAAGGAATATCACTATCATTTCCAGAATGGAGCAACTTGCCATTCTCAGCTTTTATAGGGTTCTTAGAGTCCAAAGACCTCATCTCGAGATACTTTGAGACCATAATCTCATCCTCCTTCACCACATTTAGGTCTGGGAACTCAATCTTTTCAAGCTGAGAAGGAACCACACCTCATGACAAGACAAAACTGACAAAAGCCTACGAAGAGCTGGCATTAGCTAGAGAAAATTCTGATAAACAGGCAAGCCATAGGCCCTTCTGAAATGAAATTTATGCAATCTTCAGACAAACTTGAGTGGAGAATCGATTTCATTGCACATCCACTGAAGCATTGCTGTTGACTGTTGTATCATAAAAGAAAATCAGTATAGCACAAGATCCGAGTAAATGTAGGAAGAGTAGCAGCAGGTAAAACCATAATCATGTAACAAACTGTGAGAATGAACTCACCTCTGCAATATTTCGGACACACAGAAAGCAGCAAGCGTCAAGTGCTGGATCAGTAGAAACAGCTAACATCAGTCCAATGGATGGATGCAAGTATGCAACAGAGATGCAATACAAGAGTTACAAAGACAAGACTGCACAATATCTGAATGTTCCTTTGTATCACGGAAACCAATCGGAGCAGCAGACAAGAGTTACATCGCGCCTTTGCACGGATCAAACTTCTGAGAAGAATCAAACTTCCTATCAAAACTCACAAGCTGAAGTACACTGAACACACTGACTCGCAGCGCCGCTTTGCAGCACGGCCTGGCACAATTGGGTAACATGACAAACAGACTGGCTGACTGACATTTAGAAGACCGCGGACCTAGCTACTTTCCTACAGTCCCGCGCACGCTTCACCGGTGCGCTAGGAGAGCACCTTCCGGACGACCTGCAGCACCTGGCTCACGATCCCGGTATCACGTGCCAGGTTCATCGGCAGCAGCCTCTGGATCCTCCGTGCAAGCTCCACCGTCTCATCCGGGAAATGCTGCACACCACATTCGACATGAATCAAAAACGGCAGTCAGCCAAGGATCGAGGTCCCGGACCCGGAGCCGGCACCCAAGTGACAGGAAGAAACCTGACTACTTACCATTTTGCCAGAACGGAGCAGCTGTTGGACGACGAAGTTGGAAAAGCCGCCCTGCGCCAGTTGAGCGAGCTGCACGTCGGGCCGGCTCTGGAATTCCGTGAGCACGCGTTGTAGCAGCGGCCGGCACTGCAATCCCGTCTTGAGTGAAGGAAGGGAATTGGATCAACCACCACCTCTCTATTGATCTCAAGTGTACAATATATATGAGTTACAACAGCCTTGGCTTAGCTACAACTACCATTCCTAATCTGGCGCGCGGCAGGAGCGAGCGACGCGGGCATGGCGAGCGCACGACGCGGGCGTGCGGTGAGCGCGCGTCGCGGGCGTGGACTGCGGCGCGCGCGTGCGGCTAGCAGGCTGGTTTCCAACATTCCTCAATCCCTTGACCTTTTCCTTGTTTTTTGCTGTTTTTTTTTGACTAAAATTCCCCCTCCGCACCCGCAATCGCGGATTCCCACTCCACTTTTTCAATCAATCGGGAAAATCGCAGAACCAAATCGAAGCCGAGCGGTGCAAGCAAAGCTAATCCAAGCGGAGCCATGTGCATTCCGCAACGGCATTCGCGACGCCACGATACTCCGCTTCCGCGCTTGATCGAGAGACCGTAGTTTGGCGTTTGGAAGACCAGGAGATCAGGGAGTCGCCGAAGAACACACAGAAGCCCGACGTCGAACGCCGTGTGTCCGGGCAGCCGGCCCAATCAGCGTCGCTGTAAGCAGTGAGCGACGGCGACGAGGCCCGGTGAAGCTGTAAGCCGTGCGCAGAAGTCCCCTTGAGATAACGAAGAATCCGCTTGATCATCGGTAGATGGGAATCACGCGGTGCGTGCATGTGTAGACACACCTGCTGCACCGCGTAGGCGATGTCTGGCCGTGTAAGAGTAAGGTACTGCAGTGCGCCGGCCATGGCGCGGTACCAACTCCCGTCGCTGAGTGGAGAGCCATCGGTCGCGGAGAGCTTCGCCTTGGCGTCGGCGGGGGTGTTCACCGGTTTGCAATTGGCCATCCCAGCGCGTTCCAGGACTTCGTCGGTGTACTTGCGCTGGGAGAGGTAGAAGCCGGAGGGTGTACGCTGGACCTCGATGCCGAGGAAATAATGGACGGGCCCCATGTCCTTGACGGCGAATGAGCCTTTGAGCTGGTCGACGATGTGGCGGAGCAAGGATGGTGTCGAGGCGGACAGGATCATATCGTCGACGTAGAGGAGGAGGTAGGCCGTGTCGGAGCCGCGCTGCAGAACGAACAATGACGCATCGGCGCGGGACTGGACGAAGCCGATGGACGTGACGTGGTTGAGGAAGCGCGTGAACCAGGCCCGCGGTGCTTGACGGAGACCGTACAACGAGCGGGAGAGGAGGCAGACGTCGTCCGGGCGGGTGGGATCTTCGAAGCCGGGCGGCTGTCGGCAGTACACGCGTTCGGCGAGGTGGCCGTGCAGGAACGCGTTGGAGACATCGAGCTGATGGGCAGGCCAATCCTTGGTGGCGACGATGGTGAGGACGGTGCGGATTGTAGCTGGCTTCACAACCGGCGTGAACGTCTCGCCGAAGTCGAGGCCGGGACGCTGGGTGTCGCCGCGGAGCACCCAGCGGGCCTTGTACTTGTCGAGGGTGCCATCGGAGTGCAGTTTAGTCTTGAACACCCACTTGCCGGGGATGACACGAGCGCCTGGTGGACGAGGGACGAGAGACCAGGTTCGATTGGCCTGCAGAGCATCGAACTCGTGTTGCATCGCGGCGCGCCAGTTGTCGTCGCGGAGCGCGGCACGGACGGTCGGCGGGGTGGGAGACAGGGTCGGGGCCGTGCTGACCAAGGCGTACCGGGGATTTGGTTGACGAATGCCGTCCTTGGCGCGCGTCGTCATGTGGTGTCGAGCCGGTGCAGCAGGAGCTGGCGAAGGATCAGGTGGCGGAGCCGGCGAGGATGATCCAGATTGCGGTGACGGAACACCATCGGGCGCGTCGCGGACCACCGTGGAAGGCGGTGGAG
Organism: Echinochloa crus-galli; assembly: GCA_900205405.1. Lineage (NCBI taxonomy): Eukaryota > Viridiplantae > Streptophyta > Magnoliopsida > Poales > Poaceae > Echinochloa > Echinochloa crus-galli. The sequence continues at coordinate 3,007,028 of OAMR01000082.1, forward strand.
ATGGCGCGCCGGTGACGCGCGTCGGCGACGGCGGGTGACGACGAGCGGGTGGCGCCGGGGCGGGGAGGATGATGGGGTCGTCACAGACGCAGGGGCTCGGCTCGGGTGTCGGGTTGGCAGGCTGCAACTCGCGGAAGGGGAACTGGTCCTCGACGAACACCACATGACGAGACGTGTAGACGCGGTGCGCGGCGAAGTCGTAGCACCGGTAGCCACGATGGTCGCCGGGGTACCCGAGGAAGATGCACGCGACGGAGCGGGGGCTCAACTTGTGCTGCGACGTCGAGGCGGTGTTGGGGTAGCACAAGCAACCGAAAACGCGCAGCTCATCGTAGCGGGGCGGGGCGCCGAGCAAGAGGTGATGCGGCGTCACGGCTCCAGTGGCGCGGCATGGTCGGCGGTTCAGTAGGTAGGCGGCCGTCTGCAGAGCCTCAGCCCAGAACGGCAATGGCGCGCCGCTGTGGATCAACATGGTGCGCACGCAGTCGTTGAGAGTGCGAAGGATTCGCTCCGCCTTCCCATTTTGCTGCGAGGTATAAGGACATGAAAGCCGAAACACAGCTCCCTGGTTAGCGAGAAAGGTGCGCATGGCACTGGAATCAAATTCCTTGCCATTATCGGTCTGCAAGGCGAGAACGTTGAGGCCGAACTGGACGCGCACATAGGAAAAGAAATTGCGGACAATGTCAAACACCTCTGATTTTTGTCGAATCGGGAAAGTCCACACGTAGTGAGTGAAATCGTCAAGAAGAACAACATAATATTTGTATCCAGAATTACTATGGATGGGGGAAGTCCAAACATCCGAATGCACAATTTGGAAAGGGTAAAATGTGTGATGTTCAGAAGGGAAAAACGGAAGCCTAACATGCTTGCCAACCTTGCAAGAGTGACAAGAATGGAAGGAGGACTTATTACAATGGAAATCAAAGCCTTGCAGTACCTGGATAGCGAAGGACGGCCGGGATGACCAAGCCGCTGATGCCACAACTCCACAGACGGCGACGAGGCGACGAAGGCAGAATGTGGAGGTGGCCGCAGCGGGTAGAGATCACCGGGAGTGTCACATCGGAGCTTCACCGTTCGGGTTGGAAGATCCTTGATGACAAAGCCATGAGGGTCAAATTCGATGGATACATTATTATCACGAGTGAGCTTCTTAACAGAAATCAAATTCTTGACAAGAGGTGGAGAAACAAGAACATCTTTGAGGTGTAGGGGAGAGGTGGATGTAGGAATCACGGCGCGCGCTGTATGCGTGACAGGCAGCGATGCGCCATTTCCGACAGTGATGGAAGCAGGGAGCGACAGAGGTGTGGGGGCAATGAGAATAAGAAAAAATGACGCATCGGCGCGGGACTGGACGAAGCCGATGGACGTGACGTGGTTGAGGAAGCGCGTGAACCAGGCCCGCGGTGCTTGACGGAGACCGTACAACGAGCGGGAGAGGAGGCAGACGTCGTCCGGGCGGGTGGGATCTTCGAAGCCGGGCGGCTGTCGGCAGTACACGCGTTCGGCGAGGTGGCCGTGCAGGAACGCGTTGGAGACATCGAGCTGATGGGCAGGCCAATCCTTGGTGGCGACGATGGTGAGGACGGTGCGGATTGTAGCTGGCTTCACAACCGGCGTGAACGTCTCGCCGAAGTCGAGGCCGGGACGCTGGGTGTCGCCGCGGAGCACCCAGCGGGCCTTGTACTTGTCGAGGGTGCCATCGGAGTGCAGTTTAGTCTTGAACACCCACTTGCCGGGGATGACACGAGCGCCTGGTGGACGAGGGACGAGAGACCAGGTTCGATTGGCCTGCAGAGCATCGAACTCGTGTTGCATCGCGGCGCGCCAGTTGTCGTCGCGGAGCGCGGCACGGACGGTCGGCGGGGTGGGAGACAGGGTCGGGGCCGTGCTGACCAAGGCGTACCGGGGATTTGGTTGACGAATGCCGTCCTTGGCGCGCGTCGTCATGTGGTGTCGAGCCGGTGCAGCAGGAGCTGGCGAAGGATCAGGTGGCGGAGCCGGCGAGGATGATCCAGATTGCGGTGACGGAACACCATCGGGCGCGTCGCGGACCACCGTGGAAGGCGGTGGAGATGGCGCGCCGGTGACGCGCGTCGGCGACGGCGGGTGACGACGAGCGGGTGGCGCCGGGGCGGGGAGGATGATGGGGTCGTCACAGACGCAGGGGCTCGGCTCGGGTGTCGGGTTGGCAGGCTGCAACTCGCGGAAGGGGAACTGGTCCTCGACGAACACCACATGACGAGACGTGTAGACGCGGTGCGCGGCGAAGTCGTAGCACCGGTAGCCACGATGGTCGCCGGGGTACCCGAGGAAGATGCACGCGACGGAGCGGGGGCTCAACTTGTGCTGCGACGTCGAGGCGGTGTTGGGGTAGCACAAGCAACCGAAAACGCGCAGCTCATCGTAGCGGGGCGGGGCGCCGAGCAAGAGGTGATGCGGCGTCACGGCTCCAGTGGCGCGGCATGGTCGGCGGTTCAGTAGGTATTGAGGAAACACGCCTGTACCACGTGGTTCCCGTACTCGTCGGAGGCCACATCCACCAGGTTCTGTGCAATGAGCTCGGTCATGTCTATCTTGAGCAGGTCATTGCCGCACTCCAGGACTTTCTGCAAGAAGTAGTTGCTGCGGAACGCCAGCGGCGAGGCATACCAAGTTACCAACGGGAATGCTAAAATTTAAAGCAGAGTTATCGGAGGACGCTTATGTCCATTTCGCACCTGTATTTTCCCTTGGTGAATTCAACGGTGTTCTTCAAGATGAACACCTCGAATCTGTCTTTCTGGAGCCCGGGTTTCTTCGCGGCTGTGAAGCATTCCTCCATAACATTCGTCCCGAACAAGGATGAGAACAACGTTTCGTGGCTCTCAAGGGCCCACCTGATGACAATCTAAAATCAAGCGCATCAGAGAACGCGGAGGAGAGCATTGGTATGCTTCACTGTTGCCAAGCTGCGGGTACATACCGAACAGTCCTCATCAGAGAACGTGGCGAAGATGAGGTGAAACACATCTCGGTCATGCATGTATTTCAACGGGGCTTTCAGGAGGAAAGAGATGACCTGCAGGCGCAGCTGGGGATCCGGCTCCACTGCCCTGAAGAGTTCCTCCAGAGATTTCAACCTGCGCAGAGCGCACACATTGCCATTACCAGATTTATCAAACTATAGGAAGTGAAATGCGAATCTTCAGATTCCGAACCCTGTCAAAATGGATGGAGGGGATTCATTCGCAAACGTACCCGTATTCATTGTCCGCAACACGCATCAGGGTGAAGCCGTCTTTGCACGCGACATTGACGATGGCCTGGAGCTCGATGGGCCTTATCCCGCGAAGCAGCTCGACGAAGACGACGTGCCAATCGCTGCTCCCCATGACGAGGCGCAAGCGCACGCCGCCCTTGACCACGTTGAACACGCTCCTTCGAGCATCCTCGTGGTCCTCTTTGAGCAAGCGCACCACGCACTCCGACTCACGAGCGAAGCCCACGCCCCCTGGCCGCTCGTGGAGGAGCTTGAGAGCCTGATCCTCATCCTGCGTCAACTGGCGGGGAATCGCCGGCGCCCGACTCACCTGAGCGGAGGCGCACGGGTTGAGGCTGTCGTCTTCGTTCTGGCTGGTGCTGGAGAACGGCGTCCACGGCGATGCCGGGAAGAGGGAGTAGGGGCGGCATAGGGAGGCGGGGCTGAACTCTTCGGCGTTGACGTTCAGCTTGCTCTGCTTCGGGTTGGGCGCGACCGGGCGGTTGGAGCTCGGGCCGATGATGCGGTCGGCGGGGGAGAGTCCGACATTGCCGTCGACGTAGCTCGGCTCCATCGGTTGAAACACGCCGTGGTAGTGGTACGACGGGAGCCGCACGACGGGCGCCGCGGTCCTCCGTCGAATGAAGTCGCCGGGGAAGAGTTCGACGCCGCGGTGCTGGAGCTGGTACGGCGGGGGCCGCACGACGGGCGCCGCGGTCGGCGCGAGCACCTGCTGCGGGTTCGGCAGCCGCAACGAGGAGGGATCGCCGACGAGCCGCATTGCTTGGAGGCGGGCTTGGAGGCCGAGGTCGGCGTCGGGCTGGGACGAGGCGGCGTCATCATGCTTTTTTGGCTCCACGGCGATCGAATCGCGCTAGATTGCGTTGCCGTCTGGCGAAATTTCAAATGAGACGTATGCGGGGGCGCGCTTATATAGAGCGAGCAGCCGAGCAGGCCTCTTGAGTAAAGAAGGGTGGAGCCCACTGGGAAGCCGTGCGAGCAGCCACGAGGGCTGAGCTGTTGGAGCCTGAAGAGCAATGACCAGAGCAAAATCAGCCTCGTTACTATTCAATTCACAGACACACATAATCCACCGAATGTTAACACTGCTAATAATAAACTACGAGAATTCAGAGTCAGTATATTACACAAATCACAGCATCTGCAATCAGTGATCTTCCTAGCTAATCGGCAGCAAGCGCAAGCTGACGGATATCTTCCTTGGGTTTTCAGTATATAGTATATAGGAGCATTCCAATGATCGTCAGCCGTCTTTCACCATTCTAGCTCTCTCGAGGATGTACTTCCTTCCTTGTATTTCTGACTTTGATCGTAGGCTTTCTCCTGCACACATCACCCAGGAATTAGCATGCATCATATGAAGTACATGGATATGATGCTTACTGGTTGGTTAATGCAAAACGAGGTGCATGAGTAAATGCTAGCCAGTGGCCACCGAAAGCCTGACTACTAGCATTTGAGGAATGGAATGGTGTCATGTCTAGGAGATGCAACGTGTTTTTGACATTAGAAGCTAACTGATGATAGGAAAACGACAATGGTGCTACACAGTTACATGGTAGGGTAAATGAGTTCATGTGAGCATAACAGCAGAATTAGGCCTGAAGCTCTGTTGAACAGACAAAACTAACAGTCACCAAATACCAATGAGAAGTATCCAGAGATCATAGGGGGAAAGATAAATGTGGAAATCTTATCAGATTGTGTAAATCCTTGACCTCTGCACTGCAATCAACATGCAGTCTGATAACTAAGCCAAAAGGTGAAACAGAGAGTTCACTTCTGTGTTAGCTGACACATGAGCAATTTGTTGACGAACTGAATGAATTGTTAATCTTCTTCACAAACATTCAAGATCACTTGATTTTCAGTACGTTCTTGAAGAAACAATATGTATGTCTTCTTCAGCACAGTTTCGATTTTAGCATTGTCACAGAATACTTTTGCTGTTTTTATTTAAATAACTTTGCTATTGTGTCTAGTGTTGAGCATGGACCAAAGAATGATGAGATAATCACTGTTCCAAGAAAAACCAAAGCATATTTGAACTTACATATCTCCAGCCAAGAATCTGTTGGCAGCAGCTACAGTAGATGTCTTTCACTGTGTGGAGCCCAGTCACAAGATAGCGATCCTCATTAGGTCCTAGGCATATGTTCACACTGAAATATTGCCAAAAAATTGGGGTTTCGTCGGCCTGGTTGGCGAGCGGCGCGGCCTGGCGGGGGAAGGCGTACGGGTCGAGGCTGGCGTTGTGACCCCGCGGGGAGAAGGCGCCGGGTTGAGGACCATTGGCGCTGCTGGAGCTCGGCATCGATGCCCAGTGCGACGCCGAGGGCCGCTGGTTGAAGGATGGCGCTGGCTGGTTCGCGAACGGCGCGGTCGTCAGAGGGACGAAGGCGTACGGGCTGAGGTTGGTGGAGTGACCGCTGGCGGAGAAGGGAGCGGCGGCGCCGCTGAACTGGTTGCTGATGAAGTTTGGGGTTGATGGCCACCGCGAGTCGGGATTGAAAATGGGGCGGGAGACGGGCGTGCCGGCAATGTCTAAGCCCCAGATGTCGTAGTTGCTGCGGAAGCCGGCGAGCGTAGTCGTGGAGCTCCCGCCCACGACGTCGTGGCCCTGCGGCTGCGGTGTGGCCCGCTCCACGAGAGGCATGTGCATCAGCGGCGCCATGGCCTGCTCCTGCTCCTGCTCCTGCTCCAGCAGAGGCCACCGCGGTGGCTGTCGCGACGAGGAGCCATCACGAGGCTGCCCTGGGTCGGCGTCGACCTGCTTGGTCGGTTCCATGGCGATGGAGGCGCCGAGCTTGGTGGCGGTTGGAATTCCGTTGAGGCTTTGGCTTCGAAATGAGGGGTGTGCGGGCGGGCGGCGGTGGGCTCGCTTTATATAGAGGCGGCGGATCCCGGGACGCGTGCATCGCACCAGGCTGGCAGGGGAACGGTTTGACAGGGTGGTTGCCTGTACGGATGCGGCGGCGCGGCCAGCGTCAGAGTATCACCGACCCGTACCATCCATGCTTCTTGTAGAAAGGGCGCTGCGTGAAACTGTGTCCTGCGTTTCTTACCCCTGCAGCAAGCCAATTCAAGAGTTTATCAGTAAGCCATTGCCATTATGATCTTCCTAAACCGGCAGCAAGCAAGGCACAAGCTGCCGTGTCTTATTCAGTTGGGATTGACGTTTTTGAATCCAGAAGTGGACTATGCAAGACTAACCACACAAGTGAACCCAGCAATAATGGACAGTAAGAGCATTCCATCATCGTCAGTCCTCTTTCAGAATCTAAGCATTTTTTTTTCAGAGTGAACTTCCCTTCCTTGCATTTCTTGCTTTCATCGTAGTATTCACCTGCAGGCTGCAGCACACCACCCATGATTCAGGATGCATCAAACGTAAATGTTAAAGGATACTTGCTGAATAGTGCAGAATGATGTGCATGGATAATTTTGAGCAAAGAATGTGAGCCATTGGCAGATTGGCTATACAAGCATCTGAGGAACAGAATTGCATCATGTCTCGATGATGCAATTTGTGTTCAACTAGGACTATCACTATGCACTATTTCTAATGCTCACTGTTATCTGAGGTAAATGAGATCTTGCAAAATTACCATGTTGCACTGTTCACTTTGCGCAATTGGAAGGTCTGATGTTATTTGCCATAAGTCCAGCTCTGATTTCAACTTCTCCACTGATTTTGGTTTCCTACAGTTCCTGTTGTCATTTGCCTGTCAGATCCATCATTACCTAGTAAGTACTAGTGAAACACCATTCAGCCATCCACCGTCAAGTGCCAGATCAGTAGAAACAGCTTAAATCACAAATCACATTGCGCTCCGGTAAGGCTGAACCTGCTGCTGCTCGGCTGCGTCTCCACTGCACGTCTGCTCTTGGCAAAGAGTAGTGCCGCAAGCTCCTTTGAAACCCGGTGCTCCCAGTTTTAGGCCAGCGCCGTGCATCGGTACAGCCGAGCGGACCTCTGCGGCATTTCATCGAACATCTTCCTGGTGGCATCTGAGCGGACCAGCAAACATCGTGCAGCACGGCCAGGCGCTCGGCCGCCGGCATTGGTGGTGCTACCAGGATGGGGAAGCACGGAGGCGCGAAGGGACAGGAGAACGGGGAGAAAGTGGCGGTGGGGAGAATCGGAGTAGGGTGGTGCTGCACGGTCGTGCGGATACTGCAGACGCGGCACGGGAGGGGAGGCAGGGGACGATGGAGAGCGGATGAAAATTAGTAAGTAGTTGCTATAAAAGCTATCAATCTTGGCAATCAGAATAAAAACTATCAAACAAAATAAGTAGGAAATTAATAAAAAATTTGTTTTAGATCGAAAAGCTTTTATAGTATTTAGTGGTAACAGATCCAACGTCTATGTCACTCCGCGTCGCTCCCATGCGGGCAACTTGGACGGACTTCGCTAACAACCGTGCCGCCGCCTTCTCACGGGTTGGTGCCAGCCCTCTACCGGCAGAACCTTGCTCTGGGTGGTGGTGTTTCGTCGAAGGCAGTCGGCGTGCGTCTCGTCTTGCGGTGGCGACGTCCTGAGCGAAGATGTTGGTGTCCTTCCGGTGAAGGCGATCCTTTAGTTGGTCGGGCGCAGTTGTGACGGTTGTGGCGACGATTTGGGTGAAATCCTTGTTTGGCATGTTTGCCGGACCGGTGGCGGTGGAAGTTTCCATGACACACACCTTGTTGAAGGCGCCGCTGAAGTCGTTGGTCAGACCGTCCCTTGTTGCGCCTGTGGGTGATCAATAACTGGGTGAAAATATAGCCTGATTTCTTCAGGCCGGCGGCGGCAGTGCAGGCGTGTCGTCGAAGTTCTTGTTCGCCAAGGCCGGGCAGGTCTACCATGTGGACACCATGTTCAGTATTCAGCTCAGGGCGGAGGAGGCATTGGATTGTGTAACAGTTCGGATGATTGGTTGGCAGGCTTTATCTGTACCAAGTCTTGGTGCTGTTGCCTTGGAAGATGCGTCAATGGTGGTCGGTGTCCAACATTTTCAGATCTTTGTAAGGTCTGACAAACATGTTATAGTGATCTTGTTGGTCGCGTGGGATTACTAGAGCTTCTTGATGGAGATGGAATTTTCATGTTAGTTTTTTGGCTATAGCTGCTTTGTCAAGACCGGATAATATATTTTTCATTATCTAAAAATAAGAAATTGCTCTATAATATTATAATTAGTCTCATATATCTCTCCAAACTAGTCTTATATTTTCCAATATAAATGAATTCTATATGAAATTTTAAGATTAAACTAGATTATAGAATTTTTCACTAATTTTTCTAAGAAAAATATTTGCAAACCATTTTTTTCCAAAATGACCATTTCACGTCCTCGAATTGTCAACCAAAGTCCAATTTACCTCATCAAAATCCACCATCAAAACCACCGAGGATGAAAAACAACCGGTTTTCATAGTTCAGGAACACAAACATCCGGTTTTGAAGATGGGAGACGGGAATCAGACTTTGTCAATAGTTGAGGGATGCCAAAAGGACGTATCAGTTCCAACAAGAGAACCTGGCTCACTGGCTGGCTCCTCTGACCACGATGAACCCACCCATAGATCGATCCTCCACTTCTGTTCGTCTCCACTAAATTTTCTCGTTGGAGCTCTGCTTGTATACGAATCTGAGTAGCATCAAGAACTCGCATAGGTAGGTAGGTCGCCATGGCAGCCTACTTTTCGCTCCTGTGTGCATCGTCCAGCCCAGTTTTCACCACCCTTATGCAGCAGAGGCCATTTCGTTCTGGCTTAGCCAGCTGCCTCAAGCTAAGATCCTCTGCCCTCACCGTCTCCTGCCATGCCTCTCCACCGCCCATATATGCCAATGTTGGCGAAGAGAAGTGCAGCGATCTATGCGTTAAGAACAATCATTTTTTCATCTGTTGTCTTGCACAGATTCACCATTTCAATTATACGTACTCCGTATACGCTATCATGGAGAAGGTAGCTGGCTGGTGTCTTTCTTTTCAATAATTCACAAGTTCTAATTGGCACTCGTTGCAGGAAGATGGCTTCCGTTATCCTGCAAGATTCTTGTAGAGCTCATTAATTCTGAAACGATACTGCTTGGAAAGGTCGCAGTAGATCAAGGGATATTTGTTTTCGCGTTGTTGTGCTACAGGAGTTCCTTAGGAGCTAATTTTACCCTTCCCTTCTGTTCAAGAGGCCAGCCAGGGTATCTGAAGGTCAGATTCTATTTTCGCACTAATAACAATGAAATCTTTAATCTTTGATAGTGGATAGAGCGGATTTCCTACCCCGGGACATACCCCCTGGGCGCCGGCATTGCTGGTGCTACCAGGGTGTGGGAGCAGGGAGGCATGAAGGAACTGAAGACTGGGGATAAAGTGGACGGTGGAGACAAGGTTGTGGTGCTGTGCAGTCGTGCGGAAGCGGCGCGGGAGGGGAAGGTAGGGGACGATGAGAAATGGAGGATAAATCACATGCCCCTCTGGCGATTGCGTGCATGTCCACTGGGCGCTGACGACTGCGACCAAGCCCTTGTTTAGATGCAATATTTGCACCCCCCAAATTTAGCCTTTTGCGTGAGTCAGTGTAGCATTTCGCTTGTATTTGTAAAAATTATCCAAATATTGATTAATTAGGCTCAAAATGTTCGTCTCGCAGAGTAAAACAAAACTGTGTAATTAAGTTTTCATTTTATCTATATTTATTATTCCATGCATGTGCTAATATTTTGATGTATGGAGCTGGTACAGCGGTGGCCGCACGACCGGCGCCGCGATCGACGCGAGCACCTGCTGCGGGTTCGGCAGCCGCGGCGAGGAGGGATCGCCGAGCCGCATTGCTTGCAGGTCGGCGTCGGGCTTGGAGGAGGCGGCTCACCTGCTTGATCGGCTCCATGGGCCATGGCGATAGAATCGCGCTGGATTGCGTTGCGGTCTTGTGGATTTTAAAATGAGGCGTGTATTGTGTGCGGGCGCGCTTTATATAGAGCGAGCAGCCGAGCAGGCCTCTCAAGGCGAGACGCATGCGGTTCAGGTGCCGAGTCCAGAGTGAGGGCCACTGGGAAGCCGTGCGAGCCAAGCCACGAGGGCTGAACTGCTGAAGCCTGAAGAGCAATGACCAGAGCGAAATCAGCTTCGTTACTATTCAATTCATCGGATCACACATAATTCACCAAATGTTAACACTGCTAATACAGTAATAAACTATAAACATATTTTGGATAAGAAAAAATTATCTAAAGTAGATTTTTTAATTTAATTTCTCTTACAATATAATGTCAATAGTTAAAGACTCAATATCATTTCATTAATGAATGTTAATGGTTTTTCTTATATTTTTAAGAATTAAATTGAATATATAAAAGTTCTCACTAATTTTTCTAAGAAAAATAGCATGATGACGCCGCCTCGTCCCAGCCCGACGCCGACCTCGAAGCCGGCCTCCAGGCGATGCGGCTCGGCGATCCCTCCTCGCCGCGGCTGCCGAACCCGCAGCAGGTGCTCGCGCCGATCGCGGCGCCCGTCGTGCGGCCCCGCCGTACCAGCTCCAGTACGGGGGTGTCGAACTCTCCCCCGGCGACTTCATCCGACGGAAGATCTGTGAAAGAGCTCTTCGGCCCGAGCTCCAACGCCCCGGCCGCGCCAACCCGTCGGAGCCGTCAGCGCCGAAGAGTTCAGCCCACCTCCCCATTCCGCCCCTACTCTCCCACTTCCCAGTAGAACAGTCGCCCGTGGATGCCGATCTCCAGCACCAGCCTGAATGAAGACGACAGCCTCAACCCGTGCGCCTCCGCTCAGGTGAGTCGGCGCCGGCGATTCCCCGCCAGTTGACGGAGGATGAGGACCAGGCTCTCAAGCTCCTCGACGAGCGGCCAGGGGGTGTGGGCTTCGCCCGTGCGTCGGAGTGCGTGGGTCCGGTTGCTCAAGGAGGACCACGAGGATGCTCGAAGGATCGTGTTCAACGGGGTCAAGGGCGCCTTGCGCCTCGTCATGGGGAGCAGTGATTGGCACGCGTCTTCGTCGAGCTGCTTCACGGTAGAAGGCCCGTCGAGCTCCAGACCATCGATCGTCGATCTCGCGTGCGAAGGCGAGTTCCTCCTGAAGTGCGTTGCGGATAATGAATACGGGTACGTTCACGAATCAATCCCTTCCATTGATTTTGACAAGGTTTGGAATCTGAAGATTCGCATTTCACATCCTATAGTTTTGATCAATCTATCGAACTAATTTAGCACATCTATTACTCTCGAGTCTATCCAGAGAGAAATCTTAGTACTAATGTAAACTGCATAATGTTCAGACAAGTGTCGAATGAAGCTTGCAATCAACTGAACTCTATCAGTTCATTGAATCCTTCTGTTACTAATTTCCTTGAATTATTCAGACCATTTGCTGTGATTATATTGATTGTTCGCTGAAGATAAATCTGGTAATGGCAATTGTGCGCAGGTTGAAAATCTCTGGAGGAACTTCAGCGGCAGTATATTGAACGGAATTGCCAGAGCCTGCCTGACGTGCAGCTCGCTCAACTGCGCGGGGCGGCTTTCCAACTTCGTCATCCTCAAGCTGCTCCGTTCTGGCAAAATGGTAAGTAGGCAGGTCTCTTCCTCGTCACTTGGGTGCCGGCTCCGGTCCGGGAACCTCGATCCTTGGCTGACTGCCGTTTTTGATTCGTGTCGAATGTGGTGTGCAGCATTTCCCGGATGAGACGATGGAGCTGGTACGGAGGATCCAGAGCCTGCTGCTACTGAGCCTGGTACCTGCCGACCATACAGGGATCGTGAGGCAGGTGCTGGAGGTCGTCACGGAGGTCCTCTCCTAGCAGACTCTGCACTGTCCGGTTTTGTTCTGTTCATTCATAGCGCACCAGTGAAGCGTGCGCGGGACTGTAGGAAGGTTGCTAGGCTTGTGTTTTTGATTGATGTCCACGGTTTGGTTCTTCTCAGAAGTTTGATCCATGCAAAGACGCGATGTAACTGTTGTCTACTGCTCCGATTGGTTTCCTGATATAAAAGCCAATTCAGATACTGTGCAGTCTTGTCTTTGTGCAGCTTGTTTTGCATCTCTGTTGCATACTTGCATCCATCTTTCTCGACTGAAGGCTGGTTGCATTAGCGATCAATGATTAGAGCCACGTCAACCAAAAACATTCACCGTACGATATAAAATAAACGGTAAAGAAAGCACTAATTTCAGTTAGAGCTGTAAAAAATATTTGTTATTGTAGACTCTTCTCCTGGTATGAAGTAGAAAACGGAAGGAAAACAAAAAGACTGCTACCGTACTGCTCTGCTGTTGTGCTCGGCAATGTAGCAAAGTGAAGGACGCCGATCAAAAATAAGTAGAGAGAGACTAGCTAAAAGCAAAGGGAGAGAGTTAATATGGTCACTCAATCACTGTATGTTAGTAAATACTATATATACGCCCAAGATTGCAAAGAGAGAGAGAGAGCAATTAGGACACTTAGAGACTAATATGCTCATGGTTCATTGTATGCACGGAGAACATGCACAATAAAACAATATTATTTCTCTATTTCTCAATAAGATCTGGGTATTTAAAATTATTCAATAATTTGACAAACTTATATTAAAGATAGCAAAGTAGTTAACAACCCATTTTAGTTGGGTTTAGATCAAAACTATGTTCAATTTGAACTAAAATTTTTAAAGTTGACAACTTTTTAAGTGATGTATGAACTTTTATATGGGACGAGGCGGCGTCATCATGCTTTTTTGGCTCCACGGCGATCGAATCGCGCTAGATTGCGTTGCCGTCTGGCGAAATTTCAAAATGAGACGTATGCGGGCGCGCTTATATAGAGCGAGCAGCCGAGCAGGCCTCTTGAGTAAAGAAGGGTGGAGCCCACTGGGAAGCCGTGCGAGCAGCCACGAGGGCTGAGCTGTTGGAGCCTGAAGAGCAATGACCAGAGCAAAATCAGCCTCGTTACTATTCAATTCATCAGACCACACATAATCCACCGAATGTTAACACTGCTAATAATAAACTACGAGAATTCAGAGTCAGTACTATTACACAAATCACAGCATCTGCAATCAGTGATCTTCCTAGCTAATCGGCAGCAAGCGCAAGCTGACGGATATCTTCCTTGGGTTTTCAGTATATAGTATATAGTAGGAGCATTCCAATGATCGTCAGCCGTCTTTCACCATTCTAGCTCTCTCGAGGATGTACTTTCCTTCCTTGTATTTCTGACTTTGATCGTAGGCTTTCTCCTGCAGCACATCACCCAGGAATTAGCATGCATCATATGAAGTACATGGATATGATGCTTACTGGTTGGTTAATGCAAAACGAGGTGCATGAGTAAATGCTAGCCAGTGGCCACCGAAAGCCTGACTACTAGCATTTGAGGAATGGAATGGTGTCATGTCTAGGAGATGCAACGTGTTTTTGACATTAGAAGCTAACTGATGATAGGAAAACGACAATGGTGCTACACAGTTACATGGTACGGGTAAATGAGTTCATGTGAGCATAACAGCAGAATTAGGCCTGAAGCTCTGTTGAACAGACAAAACTAACAGTCACCAAATACCAATGAGAAGTATCCAGAGATCATAGGGGGAAAGATAAATGTGGAAATCTTATCAGATTGTGTAAATCCTTGACCTCTGCACTGCAATCAACATGCAGTCTGATAACTAAGCCCAAAAGGTGAAACAGAGAGTTCACTTCTGTGTTAGCTGACACATGAGCAATTTGTTGACGAACTGAATGAATTGTTAATCTTCTTCACAAACATTCAAGATCACTTGATTTTCAGTACGTTCTTGAAGAAACAATATGTATGTCTTCTTCAGCACAGTTTCGATTTTAGCATTGTCACAGAATACTTTTGCTGTTTTTATTTAAATAACTTTGCTATTGTGTCTAGTGTTGAGCATGGACCAAAGAATGATGAGATAATCACTGTTCCAAGAAAAACCAAAGCATATTTGAACTTACATATCTCCAGCCAAGAATCTGTTGGCAGCAGCTACAGTAGATGTCTTTCACTGTGTGGAGCCCAGTCACAAGATAGCGATCCTCATTAGGTCCTAGGCATATGTTCACACTGAAATATTGCCAAAAAATTGGGGTTTAATAACCATATCTGAATAGGCATGCATGGATCAAAGGCTGGAAACCAAAGGATACAGATGGGGTTTTGACTTGTGCTGCTTTGGTTAAAAGTAGTTCACGATCTGGCAGTAAGTTTATCAGAACGACTGTATAAAATGGAATGGATATTGGTTGAGGCTAATACAGTAAAAATGACAAAACAGGATAGGCTCATGAATCATGATACTGGCTTTCCTTCTAAGGCAGACACTGCAAAGTGTATAACCATCAGCCCATCACCAAACAAGGTGTTAGCCTTTGTCATCCTTGAACTACACCTATGAGTTTTCTTTGTTGACTACCGTAATGACATGATCCGCAACCTTACCAACAGCACACTACGTTAATTTGAGAAACAAAGTTACAAGACTGCAATCTGATGGCATTCATATCTGTCAGGACCTCAAGGAGACATAACAAGGAATGGATTAAGCTGTTGTCAACTCTGAAAAGGGTCCGAAATCGTAGTCAAAGTTCTCTAAACCTGAACAAAGTTCCCTAATCCTGAACAAAGTTCCCTAATCTCGCTTCAATTCCAACGGGGGATCAACCTGAAACCGGCATCCCGTTTGCAGTAAACGTGTACTCCCAGTCGAATTTTGATCACATTGGGCGCGGACGAGTTCCATATGAGCAAAACGCCGTCTCTTCCCCAACGGGCCAAAAACCCATTTCCGCAAGGGAAGGGAACGCTTGCGCGAGAACTAGGAAATCTAAATAAGGTGGCAGAGAGCATACACGTGATCGAAGAGGTAGGCGCGGCCGGTGCGGCCGTAGAAGTCCCTGGAGATGATGGCGTCCTTGGAGGCGGCGTCCACGCGGCAGCACTGGCACCTGAACACGCCCTCCCCCTCGAGCCGCACCAAGAACAGCAGCCCCATCCCCAGAAATGCACCACCGCCACCACCGCCCGATCAATCGACGTATCGGTCAGGCGATCGGAGCCGAGCTCCGCCGGCACCCTCTCACCCTCAGCAATCAAGAACCGAGGAGGAGGAGGAGGAGAAACTGGAAGCGGACAGCGGGGGAAGGGGAACAGGAAAGGAAAAGCACCGGTCGCGGCTCACGGCTCCCGAGAAAGGGAAGAAAGATGAGGAACCTTTCCTTTCCTTGAAGAGATGGCTACCGAGGAGAGATGCGACGGTGGATGCTGGACTTGGGGAGGGAAAAGGGAGGGGGAAAGGGAGACGAGAATGGAGGCGAGATGAAGTGTGAGGCGAGATGAAGTGTGGGTGGCATGGTGGCTGCGACCCCAACCCTGCAACAGCTAGCCAAGTAGCCAACCCTCCAGCCCTCCAGGCTCCAACCCTGAAACAGCTAGCGGTAGCAGCAGAGTAGCGAAGGCATCAAGCATGTGACGCGCGGAACCGTGGAGCCGTGCTGCGGCGCACCAGTGCGTGGTCGGGTGGGTTGTGTTGCGTGCTTGTGTACGACGGGCAATGGAGCCAGGGTTCTTCTTCGACCTAGGCTGTGGTTCAGCTGATGCCTCGTTATAGCAAAGCCGAATTTGTTCATCAGAGTTTCAGACACAAGATGAGGCCCTCGTCACGAAACAGCGGCTTCACTGATGGAATGCCTGCTGTTTTGCGAAGCAAATCTGACCTGGAGATGATGGCGTCCTTGGAGGCGGCGTCCACGCGGCGCACGGGCACCTGAACACGCCCTCCCCCTCGAGCCGCTCCAAGAACAGCAGACCCATCCCCAGAAATGCACCACCGCCACCACTGCCCGATCAATCGACGGATCGGTCAGGCGATCGGAGCCGAGCTCCGCCGGCACCCTCTCACCCTCAGCAATCAAGAACCCAGGAGGAGGAGAAACTGGAAGCGGACAGAGGGGGAAGGGGAACAGAGAAGGAAAAGCACCGGTCGCGGCTCACGGCTCCCGAGAAAGGGAAGAAAGATGAGGAACCTTTCCTTTCCTTGAAGAGATGGCTACCGAGGAGAGATGCGACGGTGGATGCTGGACTGGGGAAGGAAAAGGGAGGGGGAAAGGGAGACGAGAATGGAGGTGAAGTGTGGGTGGCATGGCAGCGACCCCAACCCTGCAACAGCTAGCCAACCCTGAAACAGCTAGCGGTAGCAGCAGAGTAGCGCAGGCATCAAGCATGTGACGCGCGGAACCGTGGAGCCGTGCTGCGGCGCACCAGTGCGTGGTCGGGTGGGTTGTGTTGCGTGCTTGTGTACGACGGGCAATGGAGCCAGGGTTCTTCTTCGACCTAGGCTGTGGTTCAGCTGATGCCTCGTTATAGCAAAGCCGAATTTGTTCATCAGAGTTTCAGACACAAGATGAGGCCCTCGTCACGAAACAGCGGCTTCACTGATGGAATGCCTGCTGTTTTGCGAAGCAAATCTGAC
>OAMR01000082.1:3025324-3040302 GCA_900205405.1 Echinochloa crus-galli
CCCATCCCCAGAAATGCACCACCGCCACCACTGCCCGATCAATCGACGGATCGGTCAGGCGATCGGAGCCGAGCTCCGCCGGCACCCTCTCACCCTCAGCAATCAAGAACCGAGGAGGAGGAGGAGGAGAAACTGGAAGCGGACAGCGGGGGAAGGGGAACAGGAAAGGAAAAGCACCGGTCGCGGCTCACGGCTCCCGAGAAAGGGAAGAAAGATGAGGAACCTTTCCTTTCCTTGAAGAGATGGCTACCGAGGAGAGATGCGACGGTGGATGCTGGACTTGGGGAGGGAAAAGGGAGGGGGAAAGGGAGACGAGAATGGAGGCGAGATGAAGTGTGAGGCGAGATGAAGTGTGGGTGGCATGGTGGCTGCGACCCCAACCCTGCAACAGCTAGCCAAGTAGCCAACCCTCCAGCCCTCCAGGCTCCAACCCTGAAACAGCTAGCGGTAGCAGCAGAGTAGCGAAGGCATCAAGCATGTGACGCGCGGAACCGTGGAGCCGTGCTGCGGCGCACCAGTGCGTGGTCGGGTGGGTTGTGTTGCGTGCTTGTGTACGACGGGCAATGGAGCCACGATTCTTGAGGTTCAGCTGATGCCTCGTTATAGCAAAGCCGAATTTGTTCATCAGAGTTTCAGACACAAGATGAGGCCCTCGTCACGAAACAGCGGCTTCACTGATGGAATGCCTGCTGTTTTGCGAAGCAAATCTGACCTCAAAGCAGCATCACGCATGCGAAGGTTAGAGCCACTACAGGCGACAGAAGCCCTGGAGTTGTGAATCGATCAAGAGGCAGCATCTGCATTCAACAGTGAACCGGTGATGGAAGCCGTAGACCTGGCATGCTTCTTTGGTGCACACAGTGGTTCGGTCATGCATCAGGCGTGCTGCCATCCAATCAGGTGAGCATCATACGACATTCACACCTCACTCATTGCCCCTAACACCATCTTTGGCTCAGCAATTTTGTGCCATGCCAATGCAGAATAAAACTTATTCAGATCCATACTATGACGGGCTATCAAGAATTTAACGCGGAACATAACTGTGATCATCGAACTGGAAATAGCACCAAAGTAAATCACCAAGACTGTATAGAAGTACAATACACGAGCTGCATGAGCTTTACTACAGAATATAATGGCACTCCTTGCGCTTTACTACCGAAGCCCCTGCATGAGCTTGAGACTCATAAAGCATTGTACAAGTCAACCTAAATGCAACATGCACGATTTCAGCAATCCATATTCAGAAGCTGATACCAGATTTCTACCAACATGCAATACTGAGACCAGTAGAAGGTGGGGAAACCACCGTTTGCACCTATATAAGGATGGAACTGAGCCATCGTAAGTATACCTGCGATGACCATTGAGTCAGAAATGGGTGAGCATGGGAGAGTTTGAAGATGGGAAACAACATGCAGCTAGGAAGCAACCAGGTTGTTTTTCGCTATGAAGTCTGCATTTAGAGGTTTAGGTTCCACCTTGGATTCATGTGCTGAACAAAAAGCCATGAAAGAACATGCAGGGACAAAATACAAACAAAGTAAGCAATAATGCTATTGAAAGACATATATGTACGAACGGCGCGACTATGTGTTCAGTCCATAGGCAAAATTAAACTTCTCAATAGACATTAGCAATACAGCACAAAATGCATAAAGCATCGGTTGACTGTAGAAGAATGATATTCCATTATTCCACAAGCTTAGGAGATTTGGCAAGACCAATGCTACTTGCTATCCAATTTATATGTCCAGGGACTTCATGTAGAACACTAACATTGGGCTATAAGCCCAGTATAATCTTCTAGGAGAAACTGTAATGCGACTTATCATTGATTTGTTTCCCTACCTAAGAATGGAACTATATTGCCACCCAATAACTCAGGTAATTTCAACCTTCGAAAGTAGCAACAATTAAGTCGGTATTACTAAATACTTATTAAGTAATTAGTGTTTTCACCTGAGTGGAAGATTATACCATCACCTAAATATATGATGCAGTCCCAAGCTTGGAAACTAAAAGGTTGCCAAAGACGTGAATAAGTTTGGGGCAAGTAATGTGAGGTGTGATTAACATACCTAAACAAAGCTTCTTCCAAGATTGGAAATGTCAGCACCAAGCAGAAGATACAACCAGCTTTCTGTCCTTCCAGCCAAGATAAAGGACACCATCTCTCTCCTCAAGCCTGTAATAGCTGTGGTAACTATCCAGCAGTGTTTTGATGGTCCTGTTCACCACTGGACTTAATGGGTACGGTCTAAATCCAGCCATTGCGAGCCTTGACCTCCATTTTCCGAAAGGCTCGTGCCTCTCTATCCTTTCTGCACCTTCACAAGCAATTAAATTGACAATATCTCTTGCAACACAGTGTTGCTCCGCGCTAATGCGCTTCTGGTCATCCCTGGGGCGAGCAACATCTATCGCCTCAAACATCGCTGTGTAATAATCAAGAGTCTCCAGGTATCTAAGAAAGAAAGGTGCCGTATTTGTATTTGCCTCCTGCTCTACAAGAGTCACCACCCTAGGAGAGAGGCTCTTGACCATTCTCAATATCCTATCACGATGGTTTTCTATGCCCACGCTCTCATCAGGAGTATGATGCAGCTGATAAGCAAAATTGACAACAATTGCCTCCCCAGGTCTTATACAAAGATGTTCATACATAACTTCATGACTAGCTGCTGGAACAGCATTGAACTCGAAGGGCAGACCACATGACTGGGCGATGTTGTGTAACCTCTGTCCAACTATATCCAGCCCACCACCTCGGGCATGAGCAGAATTCGAGTCATCTATGCCAGTGATTCTTAGGTATGGTCGTCTCCCAGGCCTTGAAGCAAGGGCCTGTATCATAGTCATCCACTGACTTCCCTGAGCGATTTGGAAATCGATGATGTGAATAAAGTTTTCACCCTTAACAGCATCAGCTATGGCACCATTGGCAGACATGTAACCGAACTTAAAGAATGGACAGATGTCATAAAGAAGATGCATATAGGACATGAGCTCAGAACTCGTTGCCACAGGCTCTTTGCACTTCAGAGATTTATATAGGGCATGTCCAGTGAAAGAAAGCCTCGCAACGAGACCTTCCAACATATAAGCTCCCAGACGTTGCATTGGTTCACCAGAGACAGAAACCATCTGCCTTAACTCAGTCATCAGTGCATCCATGTAGAAAGCATTATCATCAACAGCCTTACCACATGCTACAAGTAGCTGCCTCAAATCCCCAGTTTTAATTCCCAAAAGTTCTCTCCAGTTGTTTTCATGCAAAGCAGTGCCAAGTATTAAGGAACTGTCAGGGCTGCCTACATCAGAATCAGGTCCAAGCATAACATTTTTTAGATCCTCAAGTGTCCAACTGGGAATCTGAGTAACACACGATGCACTTGGAGAGGAACCATATGCATGATCCGAATGGCTCTCTTGCTGAGACAGAGGACTACCACTTATGCTCTGAGAAGAGGTAGAGCTAAGTGCAGGATAAACACAATTGACTGAGGACGAGTCTAGGGTGCAGTATTGTGGTTGAAAACCTTGAGCTCTAGAATTACTGGTCTGCGATCCATCATCAGAGGAAATGTAGTGAGCATCATCATGATTTTGTGGCATATAATAAGTACCATTGCCCCCAACGTGCACTAGATTGCCATTATAGTACGATATTTGGGTATTGTCCGGATATCTGTACGATTGGTTAGAGGCCTGTGCCGACATATTTTCCAGTGAAACCTTGTGTGGAGGAGGTATATGCTGGAACCCAAAGAGATGATCTTGCTGTCTCTACCTCAAAATGCTCAGCATGGCGACATCAACTGGATAGGACCAACAAACAAAGGTTAGATAAATTTGAAGTTATACGAAAACAAGATACTGGTAGATCATAGCTAAAGAAAGAACAAATAAGTAGTCTAAACTTCTAAGGTAGAAAAAAGACATGTTAATTTTCCATTCAACACTTGAAATCAAATGTCAGTTACTACTTAAAATAAACTATCCAGTGGGATCACATTTGGTGCTTGATGTTTGAGGTGTGGGTGATCCCCAGGATGGGACGGTGGAAAGTGGAAACACTAGTTTATAGAAAATATAATCCTATCCCAAACTAATGCTCAAGAAATACTCTGACGGATCTGAGAGACTACGCTTTCACAAATAAATGCTCTCAGAGCTCTCATCTGCTTATAAAAGAATCACAGTTCAACTCGACAGAATCGTTGGCTTTGACTGGTAAGCTGCTACTCAGCTTTGCTTATTTTGTTTACAAATGTTATCTTGGAGCTGATTACAAGGCAGTCGTTGCTAGATATGGGTAGTATACTAGTATTAGGCAACTTTTTACAAAAATAAATGGTTCCGATATACTTCAACATGGGTACAAGAACAGACCATAATATATCTGGGAATTCATTACTCACTAGTGACCAGGGGTTCTAGTATCCCCATTACTGATAGACAACGACACAACATTCCGGCATTTTTGTAAAAAGAATACATAAAACACCATGCATGTAGTATGAAGATTTAATTAAAAAAACTCGACCACGGGGGGAACTCCACCCGGGCTTTGTTCTAAGAAGGTGCCGTGCTTCGAACCCGGGTCGGGACGGAAGTTTCAACGACTTCTGGAGTTCAACACTCTAACCGGTCCACCGCGAGAAGCTAGGCATGAAGATTTAATTAAACATGAAAAAAAAACAATGATTCAACTTCATCTTTGTTATCAAGGTTCCAAAAATGAAAGTGATAGTGTTAGCATATATTGAAAAAAGCCAGATTGTCCATTTCATTTCTTGACATCTCGGATGACTTTAATGCTGGATTTTTTTACATTTTATTTAAATTCATGTGCATTAATACATGATTTTCAACGAATTCATGGAACATTGCAACACGATTAATTCCCTAATGGGGGCGTCAGAACCCCAGACACAAAATCTGAACAATGTATATCTGATATGCCTATTCTTTTGTTAATCAATGACATCAGAAAATGGAACAAGTTAATCAACCCTTTAATTTTCGAAAAAAAATTATACAGAATAGGCATAAACTATTGCCCAGAATTGCAGAATGTAAAAACATTTTTTAATAACATTGTATAACAAAAGACTCGCAGATATTAAAGATAATTCAAACGATTAAATGTAGGATGTAACTGTAATGGACACCAAAAACATGAGTAGATACAATCATAACATAATAGCAGTATAAAACTGCAGATAAGACGACTCAAGGAATTGAGCTCAAAGGCATATCATAAATAGACTGTACAGAATCAACATATTCTCCTTTTCGGATTTTGTTTTGTTGACATACCACAGATTTATGTCATGGTGGTATGACATGGAAAAGAACAGCACAGCTATTAAATCTGCACTTGATTCACAATAGTTTCACAAGCAATTCCTGATATACTCCTATATAAATAAACAGAAGCCGAGAAACTCATAAAGACGAATGCCAAACTATTTAACTTCTTTTGAAAAGTCCAGCTTATGGGCCTGTCACCGACATAGCTAGACCAACTCCGTAAACACTTACAGGTAACTACTACCCAAAGTCTGTCTTTCAAGTTTCAACCAATGGACTAGGATTAGGATGCAAGCCACCTTCTTAGAGCAACAGAACAGGAACAAAAGCAAAAGGACAGAGAAGAAAAACAAAAGGCAACGGAGATGTCATTTTCTGATCCATTGGAGTTAATAGCACCATAAAGCTGGGGTGTCCAAAAATCCAAGCGAATCTGGTATGGCAGCAACATTTCATGAGCAACCATGGCCATCATAAATCGTGGTTCAAACTTCAAAGATGAAATAGGCAATATTGCCAAGTTGCTGCCTAGAATTACTAGGTGACGAATGGTCGCACCCAGCACCCAGCAGCATGGTACCAGACGACAACGTTTCACCTACCAAACATGGAGTCCAAAAAAATTGAGGTTGAACTTAAGGTGTTCCATGTCATGTTACCGTTCTCCAATCTCCACACAAAATGAAGTTTGTTCCCAGGTTTGTCATGCAAAAATTTCCTAGACCCCGCCCTATGCATACTCCCTGGTCCTAGCGACATGAATATTGAACACGATCAAAGCGAGAGAGCTGAACATGAGGAACTTTTTTTTTGCCTTCCACCACAAATTCAGGAAAATAAACTGCTACTACTACTACTCACAACGAACAAACAAATCCGCTACAAACTGGATGGACTAGGGTTTCCTAGTTCTATCCCGTCGAGCAGGATTCGGATTCTAATGGTCAGAGCAGATAAGAGACGCTGATTCCTGCAGCGCAGAACTAACACACTTGGTAAAAATAATCCATCCTAGCAACCTAATGCTTCCTTACCCGCGAGAGAAGAAAGCAATCCAAGTCCGGACGGATCTCCACTCCACGCCAGGGCGGTCAGCAGAGCGGCGGAGCTCGCTTGGAAAAAGTAGAGAGGCGGAGGAGGACTGCTAGTACAAGACAATTCTGGGTGGAGCGGCTTCGCTTGGGCGGAAGGCGGCGCGGCGGTGGGAGCTCAGGCGGTGTGGTGGGGAGGCAAACCGGGCTGCGGAGAACGGAGAAGGCAAGGAGAGAGGGTTCGGCAACCGGGGATTGGTGGCGGCGTCCGCGGCCTCACCGCTGCCGCGAGCAGAATGACGAGGACCCAGGAGAGGAGGAAGAAAGAGGGTTGATTAGTTGAGACCGGAGGGGGGCGGCGGGGGTATTCCCGTCATTTCGCGGATAAGAAAGGGTAGGAAGGAAGAGAAGCCAAGTGTAGAGAACTGGATGATCCGTGATTCGCCTGTGGGCAGCGGCAGGAGTACAAGCAAAGGCTGATGACGATTAGTTAAAAGGAGTAAAGGCATTAAAACATGATCCCCCCACCAGGCACAGAATAATGACCAGGCAGGCACTGCCCACCTAATTAACCAACTGGCTAATGGGCCTTGCTTGCACTTAATTAATCGCTTCCCTTTCCTCCCCCACGCTACTCCCTGGTTACACCGGCGCATTTTCCTTGAAGCGAAGTGCGGCGTCGACGGCTCGACGCGTTCCGTCTCCGGCGCGTCGTGCGTGCTTGGCTTCTTGCGCCGGCGCCATGGCCGTCGCTGTTGATCTGGAGGGACGCGTGTGTCCGTGTCACTGTTCGTTAATCGCTGCCCTTGACCATCGATGGCAGTGGTTTGGGAATTATTAGGAGGGTGTCACCTCAATTCCAACGGCGTGTACAAGTTGCAAAAAGGTTCATCTTGAATCGAGATATTTTTAGGACGGCAGATATTATTATGTTTCTTACTGACATCTAGTCTATTTACTGTACCTGCGGAACGTACTTACTCGAATTGTATACTATAGACTAGTAGCTACGAGTATACTGTACTTGCCACGAATTGTCATACATGCTGATGCAGGAATATGCTATACGGTGCACTCCCTAATCTTCTGTGATGTGCACTTTATTATTATACTATATCACTAAAATACAATACAATGAGGTTCCACTTTTACGCTGACTCGCACTCGCTCTGTAGACTCTCGAGGTTTCTAAAAAGTTGGCAGTCTATGAAGAAAAAACGTCCTCTTTTGGGCCTCGATTACGGATTCACAACCAAGCCGACAAGTGTAAACTGCTGCTTCCGTCGGTAAATCTACCGTGTGATCTTCCACCAGCTTGTGGCTAAACTCAGCCCGTACAAAAGACATGTGTCTCACACCATCATCTGTTGATCCGACGTCCCATCGCCGAGCTGTTTGAAGATACTTTTGTCTCCTAGGAAGATATCATGGCATTCATGGCCAGTGTGATTATCTTGGTGCCGCACAGGCCGGTCCTTTTTCAACGGGCATGGGCCTACGCCTACCTGCTTAGGTTTGTCCTATGCTCTGTTCCAATGGTTCTTGCAGAGAAACCGTCGTTGTCGTCGCATCTCCGTTCCCGACTGCATCAGCATGTGCTGTAACCAAAATGGCATCACTAGTTAAGCACAGTGATCATATTTTAAAAAAAAAAGATAAATTAAGCACAGCGATCTATTAGTGTAGTTAGACGCACATGTGAATCTAAGCAACACAAGCGAAGTCCACGGGGTGTGCCCCCACAACTCTGCCACCAGGACGATATATATAGTCGATTGGTTTCATAAAAAGAGAGAGAGATAGTTGATTGGCCTCGACATACTACACAATACGGAGTACATAACATCATCTTGCAGGTGCGTTTTGATGTAAGCATAGTTATGCCATTGCAGGGCAATTCAGTGAACTTCTGCCTAAAAATCCCCACATGAGTTAGAGTTTCAAGCTTTGAGCGGCGGGAGGAGCACGGATGACGGCAGCGTGACGGCACGCGGACGTAATCACTGGGGGTCGCGCCAGCAGAAGCTAGGGGCCGCAGCTGTTTCGCGGAAACCGGCTGGCTGATTGATGGGTTGGGCCATTGACCGGCTCGTTGTGCCGGACCACGAAACCGCGTGCGCTGATGGGCCACGACTCGTACCGGCGTGTTTGCCTTTTGTTTGGACTCAGATCGGCACGATTTGTCTCTTCCTGGGTGGGTTTGCCGCGTCAGTCATGCCGCTATTCTATGCACGGACTGTTGCGTGGAGTCATCACTCATCAGTCATCGTCAGGATAATATTAGATGGATGGTTTAGCAGCAGAAGCCCAGCTCTAGTCCATTTGCAACCCCTTTTTCGTAGTAATCTATATCTATATACTCCATGCATGATGATTGATGAGTAAGGTCGGTCATGGGCTATTTAGTTCCTCGTCCCATCATCAAAATTCCCAAAATTCTCTCTCCAAACATCACTATCCACCTATCACATCAAATCTCTCTCCTCATGCATGAAATACTAAACATGGGTAAATAAAAAAAACTAATTGCATGGTTTTGATATACACGACGAGACGAATCTTTTGAGCTAGTTAGTTTATGATAGGACAATGTGGACAATGTTTACCACAAACAAACGAAAGGTGCTATAGTACGCTACAGTGTCCGATGTGACATTTTTTCCAAACTTTCTCCTACACTTTTTGGAACTAAACACAGCCATGGAATTCCTTTAAAAAAAGTCAGTCAAGAAAAGTCAGTGCATTTAATCATGTGACAGGATGCCAGTCCAACAAGATACGGAGTATGATAGATCATGCCCGTTTGTAAGTTTAAAAGTTTATGATAAAATACATTTTTTTAGAATAGAAAATATATTAAACATATCTCAGCCGCTGTAACGACCAATGCATATAGCCGTTCTGATAAAATACCTTAGTTTCAGATTAAAGAATTACAACAAACTTTGACGGCCAATTTTATGAACGAAGAAAATCGTAGATAATGGATTTTGCACTGTGACGAATAGACCCTGCTTTCGATTTCTGAGCCCTGAAAGGCTGAAACGATAGGGTGAGCACAAAGAAAGGATGGAACGATTAAACGAAGGGTGAAACATGAAAACCAGAATAGTAGAATATTACTGCCTCTGCCTTGCATTAGTTTAAAATTAAGGCTATCCTGCCTTTTCAGCAAACCAACCTCTCACACCCAGCCAGGTACATACTGCAAGGCAAAACTCACCCATCACTGTTCACAGACTCACAGCTAAAGAGAAAAGACTACACATGGAGGAAGGAAATAGGGAAGATAGGAAACAACGGGAGAGGAGCCCTCCGTTTACCTCGCTCAAGCAAGGATACATAAACAGACCATGTTCCTCGAAAAAAAAAATAAACAGACCATGAGTAAGAAGTAAAGTAGAGAGAGATAGGGGTTAAAAATGGACCAAAATATAGTGTAGCATCTCAGTATGAGTGGATAATGTTCCAGCTCCATTGCTTTTTTTTGCATATGCATATGGAGCGGAACATCAACAACGAAAAAATAGGGGCATTGAAACAGTAGGTAACTTAAAACTTGAATTGGTGAACGTTACACGGCGGAACTACTGTGCATACATGCAGCAATCGCAAAAAGAAATTCTTAAACAAGGCAGCCATCAAAATGAACACTACTACATTAGTATTTGACCAAATCTACCTCCCAGAGACCTTAACCGGCATAAGTCAACAGGTACGTACGTACTCCGTATGCACAAATGTACTGTATATGACAACAGGAACTCTGATTTCAAAAAAAAAAAAGACAACAGGAACTCATTCACATGGGCTTGTTTCGTTTGATGTCTTTTGCCTGGCTAGGAAAGTAGCCGACCCTGCGCTCTCGCCGCCGCCGCACTTCTTGGACAGCACCGTCGCGTCCTACTTTCCCAGGAACGAGTCGTTCCCGCACCGCACGAAGCAGGCCCTTTTTTCTCAGTGGGCCAAAAAATCGCCTTGACGAAGCTTCCGCTAGGCATGCCCAGCCCAGCCCAAGGCACGACCCACCTAGTTGCGGGCCGTATTTCGATTCCAGATGTATATCTTGTGGTGTTTTTATTTTTCTGTAAAGCAATTCGTTCGTCAGTTTTTAATCTCGCGCTGCTCTTGATTTCCTTTCCAATTTACTATCTATATTCACCTAATAATACTAGTTCGTGTAAGGACCATGAACGTATTTCTTAAGAAAGTCTTTGTTTAAGATAAGAAAATGTTTTGACTAACATTTTTCTTTAAAAAAGGAAATAAACTAAAACAAATCATCATCTGTTTTATCCCGGAAAAAAATGCCTGCGCGCGCGGTAAAGAAAAACATGTACTTGTTTCTACCCTGCCAAATGACAACGCCTGCTGAACGGATGAGCTACAAGCCCACAACCTGCAAGAACTCGCTAGATCGTGCGTATAATAAGCTCCAATAATCTGATAGTGCCCCATCGTATCTCGTGGCATCACATCCAAAGAAAAAATTGCAATTCATGCGCTTTCGCTCGTCGCGATCGTGACTGCAGACAGTGATAACGCACGTGAGTGCGAAAGCCGGCAAAAAAGCAAGCGGGGAGACAAAAGTAAGATTAAAGATGGGACGAGATGGACCAGTAGTAGTTGTTGGTTGTGGTTAATTTGCTGCCTGCTGCTCCCAGAATGAACTGAACAGAGCGGCGAAAGCCGCGAAGGGACGGGCGGCAACGGTGCGGTCACCACGAATTTCGCGAGTCATGTACCGTCCGGTACATCCATGTCAGTGAGCTCTTTTCCACACTTTTGGCCTTCCAGTTTGGTCGCGCCTGTCTATCTTTTCTGGACCTCTGAACTCTGAAGGAAGCTTGGCGAATCCTAGAGCATCTTCGTCTCTTGGACGTCAGAATTCAGAAGCAATCGGAATGTCCTTTTTATTTTGTTCTTGTTGTTGCTTTTGGGAGTACATTCAAGTCTTCTCATGCAGTCATGCGTGCGTGCTTCTTTGGTCTCTTGGTTAATCTGCATGTGTGGTAAAATAGATGTTTGTTTTATACACAAGTGGGCAATCAATATCAAACAATACTTTCGGTCTCTACGAAGAATTTTATTGCTCTGTTGTTAAGATTAAAACTAGCAACTGTTTCTAAGTAGACGTCATAGGATTGAAACTCTTTTCTCACTCTGCAATTCTTCTAATAAAGCTTCTCGCTAAGACTGATCTAATTATTAACAAACCATTTAAGCCTAAAGATTTGAATGAAGTACTTTCATATTTTCCAATTCGTTCACAGTACCACAATCTTCATTATTATCTGGCTGCTAGTAGAACACTACTACAATCCGTTGCTAAGATAACCGAGGTGTGGATCAACGCAGAGAAGATTTGGTAAAAGAAGTCGTTTTAGATAAGATTTGAGTCAAACACTGGGAATATAAATCATGAATAGCATTTAAATTATTGAGTTTGAAAATGTAAAAATTATGTAAATAGATTGGTCTTGAAAATTACTTTTATAAAAGTAAACATATATAATTTTTTTAAAAAAATATATAGAAAAGAGAAGTCAAAGTTATGCTTTGGTGACCGTGTCGCTGTCCTAAATGACTTCTTTTACTAAACCGAAAGGAGTATATAACAAAGTAAAAATTTAACACCGCCGTAATCCGGTTAGCCAATCGATTGCATCAGTCCGCAACTACCGCGCCCAGAAAACACCAAACCTACGAATCCGAGCGCGACAATGCGTGCCGCTGGTGCTACGAATCGCAAGGGAGAGGTGGTGTCACTGTGGCGGCACCGTAGCAGTGCCGTGCTCTTCCTGAATTTGCACACAAGGACAAGTTCCTTTACATGCAAGGACAAGCCCGTTACATGCAAGGACAAACAATTCGCAGGCCCCGGGCGGCCACATGGCGGCCCTGCCATCACACGCCCGACACCGCACCACCACATGGCCCGTGGGCGTGCACTCGTGGTGCATGCCGCTCGGCGCTTTCTTTGCTTGGGGCCCGTGCCTGGGGTCCATGGACCGCTCCTAGGAGGAGGAAGCTGCACCGCACAACGGGAGCGCGGGGCCTGACGGCGTGAGGCGGGCGTTTCCAGGAGGTTCCGCCACGCTCGAGAGGGAGGTGGGCCCGGCGCCACCACGTGACGGTGCGCAGGAGCTCCACGTAGGCCAAAAAGCGCCACTTGGTGGGTGGGCTCGCCGAGCGAGCGGTTCTCAGCCACGCGCGCGCGGCGCTTTTGCGCCTAGCCCCTCGTGCTCGCTTGGATTTCCCGGACGTGCGGGCGGCGATTTACGTCCGGCTCACCAACGCTGGAGGTTCTTGATCCGCGGGGCCTGGCACCCCCAACATTCTGCTAATCCCTTCATACTATATGATTAATATGTCTTTAATGCTGTTTTTCTCTCCTAATTTAGCACCAAAACAGATATTAATCCTCTTCTTTAGCTCTTCTGTTACTTAATTCTGCATGCATCCATGCAAGTCCATCCTCCTTCCTGCCATGCAAATCCCACGTCGCTCCTTTTTTTGCAACATGCAAACCAATCATGTTTAATCCCATTACACACAAATACGATATCCAGTCACCGTGAATACAAAGGTCGTGCATGCTCACTTGATTGCTCATATTTTGTTCAGTTTTTGCCCCTATTTACACCACAAGACTTGCTCCAATTGCCTAGAGTTTTAATTAGATGGCCGACGGTTACTAACCATTATATAGTTGTTGATTGTTCATCGGGACGATAAATATTTCTCTCAATAAAAGCACCTGTGAGACTTAATCACTCTCGGCCATTTGGCCCAAATATGATACTAAATGTGCATCTCTCTCGGCCACTTAAAGAAAATACTCAACAAAAGTTGAAAATCCAGTAGCATATCTTCTTCGATTTATAGTTTACTTTGTTCATTGCCCCCTGTACCCAATTCCTGGCTCCACCCCTTCCTACTACCTCTACCACTAATTTTAAGCTACAGTAAATTCAAAAGTGATCAGTTAATTTTCAGTTGATGTCCTTTTAACTAGCTTAACTATTCAATTAACTAATCCAATCGAAATAATCTCAGCTAACTACTTGTTCATATCGGTAACATTCTATGATATTATAGAAATCTATACCAAAAGCTATTTGTGGAAACATAGCCAACTAAATGTCGTCTTTATAATATGTATGATAATGTTTATATCCATACTATTTAGAACACTAGGCCATTAGACTCGGACACTCGGTCGATTGGTACGTCTATTATCTATATATGGTAATTACATGTCCTAGTGTCCTACCGTATCTATGGTTTTAAGAGCTCCATATTTTTATATTAATTGAAAAAAGAATAGCACACCCAAATTCTAAAGTTTTACATTCACACAACGCTAAATCTGAAATCTCCAAAACATACCAATAATCAATGGCACCTTTTAAATAAAACAATCAATAGGCATGGGCATCATTTATGAGTTAGACTTTTTTGTTACGAAAGACAAATAGAAACGAAGACGCTTACACACACGATACACGCATGCAAACACTATCCCTACGAGTACCTTTAAGATTTTTAAAAAATACGACATTGATATATTGAGTCGGGACCCACTATCAAGAAGTGTATCCACGGCTTCTTGTACTAATTTTTTCTGGCACATTACTAAATCTGCTGGTGCTAATTCACTTCTTTTTAATAGATAGGCAAGGTTGTTGTTCCGACGGATAACTCTCTTATAAAGTTCATTAATATCCGAAGTCACTACTTTATCCCCAGACCTATAAACAATGGGTCTCAATTCGGGAGGAAGAACCGGTAATAAGCACAAAACCATCCATTCTGGTTCTACATTTGTTTGAATAAAATGTTTCGCCAATTGCATGCGTCTAATAAAAAAACTTTTCTTATTCGTATTTTTCTATCTTCCCATTCATCTCCACTATACCCCTCGTCTTCTTCGATAGATATCATATTCATGGAATACGATTCACTTTCAAGATGCCTTGATGGTGAAATGGTAGACACGCGAGACTCAAAATCTCGTGCTAAAGAGCGTGGAGGTTCGAGTCCTCTTCAAGGCATAATATGAGAATGCTCATTGAATGAGCGAACCAATCGATCTACGCAGTTCGTAACCAGACTTCAACATATGGATCAAAGCTCTCGCAAGGCCAGAGTAATGTTGTGGCATTATTTTTGAAAATCAACTTTTTTAAAAGACGAGATTTTGAAAAAGTTCAACGGAACCAATTCAATTTCGGTGTAACTCCATAAATTCACATGTTATAGGGACTCCTTTTCTCGTGCCATGACCATGATGGATAGCAATATAGCATGCTGTCATCTGCACTTTCCATTGAATCTTACTGATATAATATGTGGTCCCTACACAGAGATCCTCTACCGCTGTTAAAACAGGAAAAGAAGAAGGATGAACATGCAAATTCACGTAGCAAAATCAATTTTGCTGTTTTTCGACAGAGAAATTTGTTTGTACCGGCTCCTCCATCTTCCTCCTGATTCCTGAACCCTCCTTCCATCTCGACGGCTCGCCGTCTTCGGCCTCTTTCTCACAGGCCGCCGCCGGTCGACGACCCCTCCCCTCCAGCTCACTCGTCTCCGCTGCCTGCGATCCAGCAAAAGTTCCCG
>OAMR01000082.1:3045336-3057013 GCA_900205405.1 Echinochloa crus-galli
GCCAACAGGGAGTAAGTGCTCGTTCAAGCTCGACATTGCTTTTGCCTCCCTGCGTGTTCCCGGCTGTTTTTGTGCACTGAAACCTGAAATTACACTTCCTAATATAAAAAACACTGAATTTGTTGGCTGTTTTCAGGGGGATCTCATGGGCGACCAAGGACAAGGTGCAGCAAGCCAACTACTTCGGCTCTCTCACGCAGGCCTCGGCCATCAGGGTCGGCAGCTACAATGGGGAGGAGATCTACGCGCCGTTCAAGAGCCTCCTGCCCATGGTAATCTAAATATTGCTGCAGTCTTCTTTTACTCAAAAGCAAAGATACATGCATGGCATATTCCGTGAGGTGCTAGTTGATGTTATACAATCGACCTGTCTTTAAAGCCAGTGGTTCTGAAGTGAAGGGAATGCTAATCTTTGCTTTGCATAAATGATTTTCTGAAAGGGATGCTAAACATCGCATAAATAAATA
The DNA here is from genome assembly GCA_900205405.1 of Echinochloa crus-galli. Classification (NCBI taxonomy): domain Eukaryota; kingdom Viridiplantae; phylum Streptophyta; class Magnoliopsida; order Poales; family Poaceae; genus Echinochloa; species Echinochloa crus-galli. Next base: position 3,045,804 of record OAMR01000082.1, read on the forward strand.
AAGGTTCTGACTTACACTAAGAAATCATGAGTTGGACAACACAATGTCTAAAGTAGTGTCTTGCTAACATGACATCATGGACACTACCTATGAACATCATGGGTTGGGATTGCCCTAAGAGCTCCATTATTAATTTGAAAAAAAGGAATAGCACACCCAAATTCCAAAGTTTTGCATTCACACAGCGCTAAATCTGAAATCTCCAAAACAGACCAATAACAATGACATTTTTTAAAATAAAACAATCAATGGGCATGGCCATCATCTATGAGAGAATTCTCTCGACCTTAGCTAGACCTTTTCTTTTTTTTCTCAAAAGACAAGTAAAGACCCTCACGCATGATACACGCGTACAAACCCTATCTTTACGAGCACCTACGAGAAAAGATTCACAAAGTCACCGTAGACGTCTTACTGTCGACGGAAAAGTCACGCACCACTGAAAAAAATAGTGTTAATTAATTTTTAAGATAAATCTAGAAAAATACGACATCTATATTGAGTCGAGAGCTCGAACCAACCGATCTATGCAGTTCTTAACCAGACTTAAAAGAGCTCTTTAGTAGCCAGGAACAAAATGATCGGGAGAATGGACTGAGGCACCGCAAGGACACACCAATTATGGTGATTATTGCATATGGACCAAAGCTCTCACAAGGCCAGAATAATGTCGTGGCATTACTTTTGAAAATCAAAAATTTTAAAAACGAAATTTTGGAGAAGTTCAACGAAACCAATTCAATTTCGGTGTAACGCCAGAAATTCACGTGTTATAGGGACTCCTTTCCTCGTGCCATAACCACGATGAATAGCATGCTGGTATCTGCACTTTTCATCGACATCTTACTGAAATAATATGTGGTCCCTACACAGAGATCCTCTACCGCTGTTAAAACAGAAAAAGAAGAAGGATGAACATGCAAATTCACATAGCAAAATCATTTTGCTGTTTTTCGATAGAGAAATTTGTATCGGCTCCTCCATCTTCCTCCTTCCATCCCGAAGGCTCGCCGTCTTCTCTCTCTTTCTCACAGGCCGCCGCCGGTCGCCGACCCCTCCCCTCCGGTTCACCCGTCTCCGCTGCCTGCGATCCAGCAAAAGTTCCCGCCGGCCCTCGCCTCCCCTCCATTGCCGGACTTTCTCTAAAGCTGTTCGCACGGGTACACCCTGCTCTAAAAATATTCTATCTTAATTATCGAAATTTTTATATTCTATATCAATTTCTTTGCTATAAGGCCAGATCCTCCTCCGGCGAAGCGGCACTCACGCCTCCTCCCTCCCTACCGTGGGGTCCATTTCTTCCAAGCGGGGCCCGGAAGAACCAGCTACTCGCGTGCAGCCACGTGGCAGCGGCCGTCGAGCCGGCTATAAATCCCCCGCCCCGGGCACCCCTCTCCGATCACAACCCAGAGCAGAGCAGCGCAGCCTCCTCCTCCTTCCTCCTCTCGCTCCCGCTGCTCTTCGCATTCGAGGAGAGCTGCAGCGAGCGAGGCGGGTAGCGGTCGATCGAGAGAGGCCGAGGCAAGATGTTCATCGAGAGCTTCCGCGTGGAGAGCCCGCACGTGCGGTACGGCCCGTCGGAGATCGAGTCGGAGTACCGGTACGACACGACGGAGCTGGTGCACGAGGGCAAGGACGGCGCCTCCCGCTGGGTCGTCCGCCCCAAGTCCGTCAAGTACAACTTCCGGACCAGCACCGCCGTCCCCAAGCTCGGGTACGTACGGACGGCAGCCCAGGCCAGCAGCCTCTCCCTCTCGCCCCTTTCGTCCCCTCCTCTTGCTCGGTCAAATCCCCCGTCGAGATCAACCATGGAATCTCTGTTTGATGACGACCCGTCGTCGGTGACAGTTACGCGCACACACTTGCCCGGCCGGATGCGCCGAATCTGATCGATTTTGAATTTCGATGGTGCCCTGCACTTCCATTTTCGTTTTCGTTCTCTCGCGGTCTCGCCCCTTATTTTTCTGGTTCAGGTTCGTGCGCCGAGGTCACGAGAGGGACATGGCAGAACCTTGCCCTTGTTACGGAGTAATTGTCTTGCTACTGTTCAACGATACAACGTCCTTTTCCTCTGAACTCTGCCTTAGTTTTTGCCCTGTGCACGTGAGCTGGCTGCAATTTGTTCCTGCGAGATCCGAGTCCAGCTGGGACGATGAGCAGCAGACAAAGCTCACCACCTAGTATAGTATACTGGCAAGTGTGCTTAGCCAGGCCGCCAGATGCTGGCATCTTGAACACTTTGTTTTCTTCCTGTCCCTGTGCATGTTGGGTACGTGCAATCGTCGTGTTAGCCACTTGTCCGACGACAAATGATGCTGATTCCTATTGTGTGGTGATGCAGGGTTATGCTCGTGGGGTGGGGCGGCAACAACGGGTCCACGCTCACGGCTGGGGTCATAGCCAACAGGGAGTAAGTGCTCGTTCAAGCTCGACATTGCTTTTGCCTCCCTGCGTGTTCCCGGCTGTTTTTGTGCACTGAAACCTGAAATTACACTTCCTAATATAAAAAACACTGAATTTGTTGGCTGTTTTCAGGGGGATCTCATGGGCGACCAAGGACAAGGTGCAGCAAGCCAACTACTTCGGCTCTCTCACGCAGGCCTCGGCCATCAGGGTCGGCAGCTACAATGGGGAGGAGATCTACGCGCCGTTCAAGAGCCTCCTGCCCATGGTAATCTAAATATTGCTGCAGTCTTCTTTTACTCAAAAGCAAAGATACATGCATGTCATATTCGGTAAGGTGCTAGTTGATGTTATACAATCGTCCTGTCTTTAAAGCCAGTGGTTCTGAAGTGAAGGGAATGCTAATCTTTGCTTTGCATAAATGATTTTCTGAAAGGGATGCTAAACATCGCATAAATAAATAAAGGTTCTGATTTCCTGAAAGGAATGTTAAACTTTGCATAACCACAAAAAACAGAAGTCTTGTCAGAAAGGTGTTGAAAAAGTAAATATGTGCCATATTTGATCCTACTTGTGCAAGTCAAAAGGTTGTGGGCCACTCTAAAAGTTGAAAGGTTCCATCATTTCTGGACCAGAAAATAATTGTCCCGTTCATTAATCATCAGTCCTGCAATACTGATGTCACTGATAGGCTGCAGCTTTGCAAAAATCTGTACCTTCCTGACATGATTAAGCTGAACTGGTTTTCAGGTGAACCCTGATGACATTGTGTTTGGAGGCTGGGACATCAGCAACATGAACCTGGCCGATTCCATGACCAGGGCCAAGGTGCTGGACATTGACCTGCAGAAGCAGCTCAGGCCCTACATGGAGTCCATGGTGCCACTTCCTGGCATCTATGATCCGGACTTCATCGCAGCTAACCAGGGTTCTCGTGCCAACAATGTTATCAAGGGCACCAAGAAAGAGCAGGTCGACCAGGTCATCAAGGACATCAGGTAATTCAGTCATGAATGTTAATGTGCCTCAGTACAGTTAACAAGGTGAATACCCTCAATTGAGCGTAAAACAAAGAAACAATTCTACAAATTTGGTGCATGTGAACCATGATTGGCACTCTGTTAAGAACGTATTGATGTAACAAAAATTCCTATGACATGCATGTTGAAAATGTGTCATAGTACAGTTGAAGGTAGTGTCATTGTGTGCTAATTACAAAGCAGCCCCTGACACTTCCATAAGGACTCAAAGAGTTGAAAGTACTGAAAACATAAGCAGTTATCAAAGTTAACGAAATTGTTTGGTTGATATGGCTTGAAGATCTAGATTAACTTGGTTGAAACAGCATGGTTCACTAGTAAAAGTAATCCATTATAGAAGCTATGTCTTATGTGTCTAACGAAACAGGGAGTTCAAGGAGAAGAACAAGGTGGACAAGGTAGTTGTGCTGTGGACCGCAAACACTGAAAGGTACAGCAGTGTCTCTGCTGGTCTCAACGACACAGTGGAGAACCTCCTGGCGTCTGTAGACAAGAACGTGGCAGAGATATCGCCATCGACGCTGTATGCCATTGCCTGTGTCATGGAGGGTGTACCATTCATCAATGGAAGCCCACAGAACACCTTTGTGCCAGGTGTGTAGTTTTCTGTGTGCAAAGTTTCTATGGCATGTTTCATTTCTATTTCATGTCTTATACTAGTTTCTTGTGCGCAGGTCTGATTGACCTTGCTATCAAGAACAATTGCTTGATTGGTGGTGATGATTTCAAGAGTGGACAGACCAAGATGAAGTCTGTCCTGGTTGATTTCCTTGTTGGTGCTGGAATAAAGGTACAAATCTCTTCACTGCCAAAATATGTGAAAATATTAATCGATATGAGAACATTTTGCCGTTTCTCTTGCTAAGCTGTCCTCTAAATTCATGAACACAATTGCTAAAAACCGTTGCCTGATTTGATTGTCTGAGCAAGCTGTTAGCTGCTAATATTCAGTTTATGCTCCATTGAGAGAACAGATTCCCAACTTCTGTGTTTTCAATGATATGTGTATTATTTTTCTCTTTGCATAATATCACAGCTCAGCTCATCTTATCAGTATAAGTAATGTCACGGACAACATAAATCATGTGAAAATGACCTAATGTTCATGACAAGCGCTTTACTAGACTAGACTTTTTCATCCTTGCTAACAGAAAAGACATAATTTTAACACTGCAGTTTTTCATAGAGAAAGCTTTGAAACCAGATTTTAAACTTAGACATGTTAGTTCTCTCACACAATCTGTACTAACTCCTAGATATAGGTCACCATTGAAATCGGTAATAAGTAAGCACGTCCTGCTTAGAATTCGAGATGCATATGCACTTACAATCCAATCACCTTTGCTCATCACATTCTACATATTCAGACTTAGAACGTGAGGTAAGATAGTACACATATCATATATTTCTTTTGCACTCCAGCCTTTCAATTAAGCAGATGCAGTGTAGAGCTACTTGAATAACTTTAGGATTGGCAAATTTTGTAACGAAACATCACAATTTGTATATATTAGACAAAATTTTCGGAAATTATAATGTCCAAAGTAGCACTTTCAGCACTTCAGCATTGTGTTGTGCACAGAGAATGTCTCGAAAATGTTTGTCAAAAAATTCCTGGTCAAGGGTGAACTCAGATTGGCTAGCTTGACATGTGTAAATAAAAGATAAAGGTACACCTTTTCTCAGTCACTATCCAAAGTGATCTTAAAAAATTGTGTTACTCTGCATAAGTTTCAGCATGTAATAAGTCCATAATTTTACCATGAATCCATTTTCTGCATGCATCTCTCTGAACAAATAATGCTAAAATCTTTCTTTACAAAGTGATCGTTTTGGTGGAAAGCAAATAATAAATCCTATGGAGACTTTGACAGGATAAGAAAAAAAATAATGAAATGAGGTGGCTGTTAAGGTCCTCAGCTTATGTGAACTGCAACTCCAATCTAATGCTTCATTTTATGATGTTGGCAACATCACGACAGAAAATATTACGAACGCTATCTAAAAACGCGGCTGCAAATTGACAACTAGGATATGTAGTTCTGTAACGTTTACAGACTTGGAAACTTTGCTGCTGTAGCCCATGCACAGTTAATGCTATATTAGTACCTCAATGGATTTATTGCTAATGGTAGTGACAAATCAAATCCGATAAAAACGGCTTCATACTCACCTGAGGGCTGAATTAAGCTAATAATTATGTCATCCAAACCTAATGCTAACTATATGTGCTAAATTAATGGGTCATAACAGCATATTTCTAGTTATCAGCTAAACCTAATCTTTCTTATATTAAGTTGACAAACTGTGTCGGAAATTCCATCCTTATGTTATATTTTTTTCTGTTTATGATCATGCAGCCGACCTCAATTGTGAGCTACAACCACTTGGGAAACAATGATGGCATGAACCTATCAGCCCCTCAAACATTCCGGTCCAAGGAGATCTCCAAGAGCAATGTGGTGGATGACATGGTCTCAAGCAACGCTATCCTTTATGAGCCCGGCGAGCACCCCGATCACGTTGTTGTGATCAAGGTCTGTTAGCTAATCCTCCACCTTTAGCAAAGTGCAGACACATGCAACTATCGACAAGTTTTGATTTGTTCTGAAACTTGTCACTCCTTTATTGCAGTATGTGCCCTATGTTGGTGACAGCAAGAGGGCCATGGATGAGTACACCTCTGAGATCTTCATGGGCGGCAAGAACACCATCGTGCTGCACAACACCTGCGAGGACTCGCTCCTTGCCGCACCGATCATCCTTGATCTGGTGCTCCTGGCTGAGCTCAGCACCAGGATCCAGCTGAAAGCTGAGGGAGAGGTAAGAGCTCAGTCTACAGACTAAATTATTATTCCGTGCCGGTTGCTCCAGAACTTCAACACCATCTGATGAATGTTTCCTCTCGTGCAGGAGAAGTTCCACTCCTTCCACCCAGTGGCCACCATCCTAAGCTACCTCACCAAGGCACCCCTGGTAAGCTCTAGAGTCTCACTCATTCTAGCATCATTGGACTACATTTTGCTCTAAATATCCAGCCACTAATCGTCTTGCACAAACTGAACAACAGGTTCCTCCCGGCACACCGGTGGTGAACGCTCTGGCGAAGCAGAGGGCGATGCTGGAGAACATCATGAGGGCCTGCGTCGGGCTGGCCCCCGAGAACAACATGATCCTAGAGTACAAGTGAGCAGCTGCAGCTATATATATGCAGGACGCAACTGGAACTGGAAGGGGACAAGAAAGCGAGATTAGCTGTGGGGCTGTGATGGTTTCTCGTGTCTGTGTTTTTGCGTTCTTTCCCGTTCATGCTTTACGCTTCTGTATGGGTTCGTCGGGCTTGTAGCTATTAGGGCTCTGCTATTAGCGGCACGAAGCTTGTATAATTGTATCGTTTGGTAACGCGATCGAGGGTGATAGTTCCCCTCTGTATTCCTAAGGGATTCCCTAGTGTAAGTTGCAGGTCTCTGTTCATCCTTGCCTCTGGCATAATGTTTTGGGTGTTATCCCGTCACGATTCCATGAGGTAAAAATGTCGCCGAGATCGATTGAAACAGTAAGCAGCTTGTCTACTCTCGCCTTACCTGGTGTCTGTCTGTTCGCGAATTTTGTTAGGCCTCGTGGCTCGTGCAACCTGCAGAGGAGGTTGCTTGGATTCAGAAGGGGAAGCGACTGCGTCTGGATCAACAAAATCTCTGCACCGTGCCGCAGTCATGCCGGCGCCACAGCCCACAGCCCGGAGCACGCCACAGCCCACAGCCCGGAGCATGCCGGCGCTCACAGTTCCAGATCCGCAGCGGCGCTGCGCGACACCGTCACGCGGGCCAGGGACCGTGGGCTTCTCTTATACCGCAGTACTGGCCCAATAAGGCCCGTTCAGTTTTTATCTTTGCAAATCATTTTCTAAACCCCTTTTGATTCTGAAGTAAAGTCGCATCCTGAATTTCTGATTCGTAACTCTGATGAGTGATGACGCTTGACCATCTGCCCGTGCAACTCCAACGGCATTAGCCCCTCGCGATGCCTCATCTCCAGAACCACACCTGGTACGTCGTGAGCGTTAACTTGTGTCGGTGTAGCCCGAATTTGTGGTTTGCAGGTCGCATCTGGAACTGAACTCGAAATCAGCAGTGGCTCAGGCCGGCGCCATCGTGTCTTGCAATTCCAGCTCCAGTTATCCCATCACCACCGAGTCCAAGGCTCCAAGCCCAGCTCCACCGCCGGCGACATCGCCAAGTCCAGCTCCGACGCTGGCCACACGAGCAAAGCTTACTTCCGGTGCCGCCGGTATCCGCCGTAGCCGCCATCGTTCCATGTTAGGCGTTTTCGGTATCGTCGTTTGAAATTAGCGAGAGTCTGCCTTGTTAACTTTTTTGCCGCTATATATGACATTGAGGTGCTGTTTGGTTGGAGAAATTTTGGACGTTAACAGATTACGGTGTCAACCAATACCTTTAAACGTGTTTGCTTGACAAGCGCAGTAATCTGTTTACGCCTGTCTCTTATACACATCTGGAGATCGAATTTGAGATGGATTTATTGCTAATGGTAGTGACAAATCAAATCCGATAAAAACGGCTTCATACTCACCTGAGGGCTGAATTAAGCTAATAATTATGTCATCCAAACCTAATGCTAACTATATGTGCTAAATTAACGGGTCATAACAGCGCGCCATATTTCTAATTATCAGCTAAACCTAATCTTTCTTATATTAAGTTGACAAACTGTGTCGGAAATTCCATCCTTATGTTATATTTTTTTCTGTTTATGATCATGCAGCCGACCTCAATTGTGAGCTACAACCACTTGGGAAACAATGATGGCATGAACCTATCAGCCCCTCAAACATTCCGGTCCAAGGAGATCTCCAAGAGCAATGTGGTGGATGACATGGTCTCAAGCAACGCTATCCTTTATGAGCCCGGCGAGCACCCCGATCACGTTGTTGTGATCAAGGTCTGTTAGCTAATCTTCCACCTTGTGCAAAGTGCAGACACGTGCAACTATCGAAAAGTTTTGATTTGCTCTGAAACTTGCCACTCCTTATTGCAGTATGTGCCCTATGTTGGTGACAGCAAGAGGGCCATGGATGAGTACACCTCTGAGATCTTCATGGGTGGCAAGAACACCATCGTGCTGCACAACACCTGCGAGGACTCGCTCCTTGCCGCACCGATCATCCTTGATCTGGTGCTCCTGGCTGAGCTCAGCACCAGGATCCAGCTGAAAGCTGAGGGAGAGGTAAGAGTTCAGTCTACAGACTAAATTATTATTCCGTGCCGGTTGCTCCAGAACTTCAACACCATCTGATGAATGTTTCCTCTCGTGCAGGAGAAGTTCCACTCCTTCCACCCAGTGGCCACCATCCTAAGCTACCTCACCAAGGCACCCCTGGTAAGCTCTAGAGTCTCACTCATTCTAGCATCATTGGACTACATTTTGCTCTAAATAATTTATCCAGCCACTAATCGTCTTGCACAAACTGAACAACAGGTTCCTCCCGGCACACCGGTGGTGAACGCTCTGGCGAAGCAGAGGGCGATGCTGGAGAACATCATGAGGGCCTGCGTCGGGCTGGCCCCCGAGAACAACATGATCCTGGAGTACAAGTGAGCGCTGCAGCTATATATATGCAGGACGCTACTGGAAGGGAACAAGAAAGCGAGATTAGCTGTGGGGCTGTGATGGTTTCTCGTGTCTGTTTTTGCGTTCTTTCCCGTTCATGCTTTACGCTTCTGTATGGGTTCGTCGGGCTTGTAGCTATTAGGGCTCTGCTATTAGCGGCACGAAGCTTGTATAATTGTATCGTTTGGTAACGCGATCGAGGGTGATAGTTCCCCTCTGTATTCCTAAGGGATTCCCTAGTGTAAGTTGCAGGTCTCTGTTCATCCTTGCCTCTGGCATAATGTTTTGGGTGTTATCCCGTTACGATTCCATGAGGTAAAAAATGTCGCCGAGATCGATTGAAACAGCAAACAGCTTGTCTGCTCTCGCCTTTACCTGGTGTCTGTCTGTCTGTTCACGAACTTTGTTAATTTGTTACGCCTCGTGCAACCTGCAGAGGAGGTATGGTTCAAAAAAAAAAAACCCTGCAGAGGAGGTTGCTTGCATTCAGAAGAGGAAGCGACTGCGTCTGGATCAACAAAATCTCTGCATCTCTGCACCGTGCCGTCAGTCACGCCCCAGCCCACGGCCCACAGCCCGCTCTGGCTCCGCTTATGCCCGTCGCACCGGCACCGATGAAGACGATGCTCGGAGCATGCCGACACCGTCACGCGCGCCAGGGCCCGTGGGCTTCTCTTATACCGCATTACTGGCCCAATAAGGCCCGTTCGGTTTTTATCTTTGCAAATCATTTTCTAAACCCCTTTTGATTCTGAAGTAAAGTCGCATTCTGAATTTCTGATTCGTAACTCTGATGCTTGACCATCTGCCCGTGCAACTCCAACGGCATTAGCCACTCGCGATGCCGCTTCTCCAGAACCACACCTGGTACGTCGTGAGCGTTAACTTGTGTCGTTGTAGCCCGAATTTCTGGTTTGCAGGTCGCATCTGGAACTGAACTCGAAATCAGCAGTGGCTGAGGCCGATGCGTTGCGCCGGCGCCATCGTGTCTTGCAATTCCAGCTCCGGTTGTCCCGTCATCACCGAGTCCAAGCCGAGTTTTTTTTATTATAAAGTCCTTTTAAATTTAATATTTTAATAATAACCCCACCCAAACTAGATTTTCAAAAACTAGCCCTTTTGATCGCGCCGAGCTGCGTGGCGCGACTCAATTATGAGTCGCGCCAAATGCAATGGCGCGACACATGTGCCACGTTGGTTTGGTCCAAAATCAATTTTTACGTGGCGCTGACTTGACCGAACATGCCGCGCTAGTCGCGCCAGAAGTCATGGCGTGACTCAATATTGAGTCACGCCAGCATGCTCGGCGTGACCAGCCCTTGCTAGCTTGTGCTAAGTGCACAAAAATTTACTTCACTTAGCACTTTTTGCTTTTATAGTTTTATTAGCTAATGACCTCCTAAATTGTTCAAACTTGACATGTATGATGTATAGAGTATACTTGTTTCATTTTAAATATTTGCACTCTAAAATATGGTGCATAAAATGAAAAATCCAATTTCTAAAGCATGCTGGCGTGACTCAACGTTGAGTCACGCCATAGCTTCTGGCGCGACTAGCGCGGCATGTTCGGCCACGTCGGCGTCACGTAAAAATTAATTTTGGAACAAACCAACGTGGCACATGTGCCGCGCCATTGCATGTGGCGCGACTCAATTATGAGTCGCGCCATGCAGCTCGGCGCGATCAAAAGGCCTAGTTTTTGGAAATCTAATTTGGGTGGGATTATTATTAAAATATTAAATTTAAAAAGACTTTATAATAAAAAAACTCGTCCAAGCCCAGCTCCACCGCCGGCGACATCGCCAAGTCCAGCTTCGACGCTGGCCACACGAGCAGAGCTTATTTCCGGTGCCGTCGCTCTAGCTAGGAGTTTCCCGTATCATCGTTTGAATTTAGTAAGAGTCTGGCTTGTTAACTTTTTGCCGCTATATATGACATTGAATTCAGTCGTTTTTGTTAGCGTCTGGAGAGTACTTGACCTTTGTAACGGCGACGTGTTTTGGTTTGCCTGATCGTGGATCGTGACGTGAGCAATTCGACGCGGCGGCGTAAGCAGCAGCAGCAGCGGCCATCAGGCCGAGGCGGTCGCTGGGTTCAGACACACACACACACACACGAAAAAAGGGAGGGGGGGGG
>OAMR01000082.1:3057028-3078724 GCA_900205405.1 Echinochloa crus-galli
CGGCGTGCGCCACCTTGCAACTTTGTTGGATTCCATTGCCCGTGGCGTCGTGCGCGTGCTCATTTCTTCTCTCCCCAATTCCATGCCGCCCACCACTAATCTTTCCAAAAGCCACAGCGGCCGCAACGCACTTCATTATCATTTCCAGGCGCACCGCCGCTCGTGGGAAAAGAAGAAGAAGAAGCAAAGCTTGCTGCAGCCGGCCCCTTCACTCTGTTTAATCGCCAGCTGAGCTCTGTATCTGCAATGCCATCACAATCCCATAGCTGAAGCTTGTTTATACTCTGTGATCAGTGACCCTACGGCCAACTCCGTGTGCAGCCTCCAAGTGGTGTGTGCCAGTGCGCCATTACAGCGAGACACCAACCCAACTCCCCACTAGCGTCGTGCGCCGGCCGGCCGGCCGCCCAGGCCGTGGCGATCCGTCTCCACAAAAACCCCTGCCTGCACCCCATCATTCCCGTCGCGCCACATTCCCCGAACCAGACCACCGCCAAATCTTTCTAGCGCTCGTAGTCCATGGCTAGGGCGACGACGTCCATGGCGGCGCGGTGGTCGTGCGCGGCCGTCCTCGCGCTCGCGGCGCTCGCCGCCGCCACCGCGCGCGTCGACGGCGCCGCGGCCGGGATACGTGCAGGAGGGGAGCACGGTGGAGACGCCCGACCCGACCTGCTGCTCGGGGCTCAAGGACGTGGTGCGCACCCAGGTGGCCTGCCTCTGCCAGGTGTTCCAGAGCGGCCAGGACTTCGGCATCTCGCTCAACATGACCAAGGCCCTGCAGCTGCCCGCCGCGTGCAAGGTCAAGACGCCGCCCTTCAGCAGGTGCCACGGTACGTTCCTGACCATCTGATCATCTGATATGACCGTGTTTCTTGCCTTTGTGATCGAAGATGCTCGCTTGGTGCGATCGACTGACTGATGAAACGTGATCTCGTTCTTGTTCTTGCCAATGCAGTCTCTGTTCCTGGTGTGCCCAGCGCGTCCCCAGGTACGGCGTTTGCTTTCTTGGTTGCCCTTCTGCTATGCTCGGTGGCCTTTGGTTCCGGGCATTCAGAACCAACCTATCGAAAATTTTACTACACAGAAGTAAATTAAAAAGAAAAAGTTTCCAAGAACTCTATGCCTCTGTGTTTCAGACGGCTGACAAAACTTTCACGCTGTTTCAGTTCCTGCTCCATCGGCCGGGGCACCATTATTCGGGCAGTCGCCGTCGTCGCCAGCTCCGTCGGGATCACCAATGGCGGCGGCAGCAACCGGGAGTGACTCCGGCACTCCAGCGCCCTCCCCGGCGAGTTCTGGCGCGGCCAGCCTCTCGGCATCCACGCACAACTTCTTCGCTACAGCGGCTGTTGCCGCGACTCTGCTCGTGTACCGTGCCTTGTGAGCTGGGCTCATTCACCTGTTATGTTCGATCAGCTCAGCCCGTGCAGTCGTCTTACCTCTCTGTCTGATCTCAGATGAGAAGCATGTAGCCCCCTGTAACGAGATGTATCTTGTGAGAATTCCCGTTCCGTTTTGTGCCACTTTTGAACGTGCGTAGTTCATGATTTCATTGCTGCACGCGATAACGTTACAGTTGCATTTCACGAATGGGTTCCTCTAGCCGTCGGATAAAGGCCAGAGTGCATCAAGTCACAGAAAGTTCGCTGAACGTCTCGCGACTATGCCGTGCTCTCAGAGATACTGATGCGACAATTTTATAGTATGTATAACTGTATATACACGTTTGGCTGATCGTAAGCCAGGGCCCTGTGTTCATGACGCACAAATTGCTCATGGACATTTCCAGCGGGTGCAGCTGTAGCAAAAACTCGGAGCTGCACTGAACTTTCTTTCAGTGTTTGTTTATATAGCTTAAACTTCAGATTTCCGAACAATAGATACAACAACGGTTACATCATCCAGCTTGCCCCCGGAGTAACCCAAGTACCCAGCTGCGAGGGCAGCGTCCGAAAATGGGCTACTCCCGAATCCACACCGCCCCACTTCCCTTGCTCTTGCAACCAGGCGCTCCGCAATCTCCTGAAATGTTGTAAAATGGTTCATGTCAGGATCGTTCTTGCCTGCCAGTTTTCTTCTGTGGGGGTGTTCATTTAGGTTCCGCTCTGTTGCATAAAGAAAAATGCTCATTTGGTTTTGAGTAACGAGTACTGACCGAGGGCTTCGAATCGGCTTCTAATGATTTGGAGACAATGCCAGCTACTTCTTCCTCGTAGACATTGTCGAAAAGACCATCTGTTGCCGTTACAATGACATCACCTTCTCGTAGATCGATGGCATATTTCTGCAAGATAACAACAGCAGGCTAAGTACAAAATCCTGATAAAGCTTACAAGAGGAAATCAATAGCAGAAGGAAGTGGTAGTACACCTGTACAAATTTTAAAGGGTCATCACCCTTTTCAATTTGCAATGGGAAATTGAAACCATAAGTCATCGGATTTGATTTTTTATAGATCTCTCCATTTCTTATCACAAGGAATCCAGAATCTCCAATATTTGATGCATGAAGGACCTGCAATATCAACCAGTTCATGAACACAAATATGTCTAAGTTTGGGAAATAACATAAAGATATAGAATCAGCCATCAGTAGATATGAACGGGGCAAAAAGAACATACCTGACCGTCAAAGTGAGCAACTAAAACAGTGGAAGAACCAGGGGACCTTGCTTCATCGGCAGCCTTTGCAAGAACCTCCTCAGTTCTCATCCCTGGAGCCCCTTGGGACTCTGTTACAATCTTTTTGCAGCTATCCATCAGTTCTCTCGCATAAAGTCCAGCATTTATCCCTGAGATGAAAATTCCACCAACAATTAGAAGTGTTCATATTCTGAGATGAAAAACCCACATTCGTTGAAGATACACACAGGCCAGAAATGAACACCAGATTTTATTCAGGAGCACAAACAAACAACACGCATGAACCTTACCGACCAAGTGCTACATTGAAATGCGTCCAGTACATATATGAGATACAAGCAATGGGTGCCATGCCTGCGTGCAATCCTTTTCTTTTAATTAATCCCAATCCATATTGTATCTAGGTCTAGGCTTGTCAGTTCCAATCCGACTACAGAATTTCATTTCATTCCTTTTTGCTGAAGAACAGATACAGTGGCATTTGATACACGATAACGGCATGTGTATCACAATATGTTGGTCCTGTTGCCATGTTTACGTCCCACAATTTTGTCCAGTTTGTATGGTAACTGGTAAGACATTTTTCTCTAGCAGAATCTGCAGAACCTGTGTATGGGTCATTGACCTCACCCACATTCAGCGTAGTTGCCGGTATATTGGATGTCAACTTCACCTATAACTATCAAGCAATAACAAAATTCAACCGCAACTGCTATATATTTGTCAATTTGGCGCCTTAGAATACTACATTATCCATGTCACTTATTTCTGGTGTCCTGAAACATCTGATGGGAACAAGGAATGTAACTATCATCATTTAGGTTTATAGTCAGTATCTAATCCCTACCACCTTTGATCATGCCATCCCGCTTTAGATGGACTTCCGACACTAACATTAAGAACATTTCATCCTTGCTCCAGTAATTGCAACCGTGCAAATCTGTTGCAAAGTATTGTCCTGAAGTTATAGCATGATGTTTCATGCAAATACTACACGGCCCATAAGAGCAATTTCAAAAAGGTCTTAAAGTTGTAACTTGAAAATAGGCTATATCATTGTATCGGTATTGGACATGGTGTATCATTCACATGATTGTAAATAGATACTCATAAGATTTTAAGCATTCACTATAGTGTATAGTCAACAGCATGTTTCTTATTTCCCTCGTGTGGCTCCAAATTTCTGTTAATGTGAAGCGACCAGCTTTAACCGTAAATACAAACTGCGACCAGCTTTAACCGCAAATACACCCAGTGTGTCAGAAAATTGCTACATTAATTTTTAAGGGCACAAGTAGATTCAGCATCTCGGAATGGCAAAGGATGCACTATGCCAGTAAAGAATCACTTCTCCAAAGCAAGTACAGTACAAATTAAGAAACAAGGCGTGGAGTGAAAATTCACGTGCTGGGAATTGACTACAGCACAGAACTACAGTGGAGAAAAAGACTTTGTTTACCTTCATATGACCACTGACCAACTCCGTCTGCTACACCAAACCAGCCATCACAAGCTATAAAATATGCATCTTCACCACCTGTTGATACCTGGAAAATATAACAGGTATGATTGTCACTACAAAAAAAAATCAAGAGAAATATTAAAGGAGCAAGAAACGAGCCAGAAGGAAAGAAACACGTACATATGTCGTCGTGGGTGTTAAACACAAAGAAGAGGTGAGTAAGCGAGACATGTGTGGCAGCAGGGCAGGATTACACAGTGCAAGGAGTGGGCGTGCACGCGGATTGCAGCATGTGGAGGATGTGCGGCGCTTAGGGTTATGGTAAGCAATGGAAGGGAGGAGAGGCCCAGGAAAAATCCTGGTCTCGTGATACCATGTAGAAAGGTAGAAGGAATTGAGAAGCGCCTCTTAAGGTGAGCTTTCATATATATAGCCAATGACACAATGAGGCTTGGTGTACAAGGATGCAAAAAAAGCGTACAACACGTGCATGGCTATACAATCTCTAATAAGTTTTCTTTTGATGTTTAGAAACAGTGACTATGCTATTATCAGAATGACGGCCTAACGGAATAAAGAAGGAAATGAAAATTAGATTCAGTACCTTAGAAGGATGTGGTAACATTGCTGCACCTGAAGCCAGCACAAGTGTTGATTCGGATGCTGAAGTCATCCTGTGGAACAATAAAATGGTATATTTGAATATTCTAATTTTCCACAATTCACCAAGTGAAAATACAAAACAATAAGCCCATCCAACTCCGAATAGAATGTAGCACAAAGCCTTAATTGAATATGCCACTAGAAATGTGCGCAAAGCTATGAGCTGACTGCTTATGTTGTAAAAATACTTGAACCAATAAATCAAAGTAATACCTATCAGAGTTCTTCACTCCTGATGTGTTGTTTTCTTTGGTCACCTTGCAGATTGCTTGATCCTAAAAGGGGAAAGAAGAGGCATACACATCATCCACTAACCATCAGAACTTCGCACAATCTCTGATGAGTACATTAATATAACAGCACAAACCAGGTTTAAAGAACCATCTACAGTTTTACAGAAAGGTAACATGTTTTGAAATAAGCACATGCCACTAGAATTTGTACATAAGAGATAATTGTGCATGGGTGCATCCAAGTCATACTGTATGACACCTCTGTTAGTTGAACAGTGTTTCTTTCACTATAGTCCCAGCTCCCTTATTAAAAAAAGGAGAGTATGTATATATTTTATCAAAAAAAACGTATATGTGTGGTCCCTTACTAGGATATATGGCCATACAAAAAAATGGGTTAAAACAAATCCTCACAAAAAACATAATATTGTGACATAAATGTGGACTGCACAAGGAAAGAGGATGGACAGTAGCACGGCAAGTCTGCAAGTCATTGCTCCTTAATCCTCATCATAGAAATTATTCTAGGGTGCTGATTCATAGATAAGGTTTAAAAATGCTTCACCGGAAAAGAATATATGACCAATACACTTCTAGTATGGCCTCAAATGTCTTGAGAGAACTTCTTTTACCATAGTAGCTTAACTCTACAGCCAGCTTTTATGAATTGCATGTCATGAACCTAGGCAGATTAAAACTAACACTTCAAATGAACTACTAACCGAACTACGAGGGAAAAGCATCAACAAAGTCCTAAATATAGCAAAGATGACAAGTAGTGCCTAGTTCATACAGGAGTATGCACGAAACTAGGCAGTTCCTAAGGAATTTGCATGAAACACATACCAGTTGAGGGATGTGGGCTCCGTATCCTGAGTCTTGTTCCTCTATACTAGAACCACTCGACTCTGTCTCGATGTCAGTATCAGAATCCTGCGTGGTTGAGCCGTCCGAAGCCTCAGAGTCATCCAAATTCATCTCTACCCTGTCCACTCCGTTACCACGCACAGTGGAAACAATTGAGGCCTCACGTTCCCCAAAACTCGTCTCCATCCCGTCCACTCTTTCGCTACACAGGATACCAGCCATCTCAGTGGCCTCCTCTGCACCATTACCATCAGCAGGCAATTCCAATTCCCCTCCGGCAATGCCATTTCTACCATCCACATCATCATTCGGTTCAATTCCAAATCCAGAACTCAAATCCCCATTGGGGAAGCCCACAGCAGCAGAGGTCCCTGTTGGTACTTCCTGCACCTCTGGTTCACATCCTTGGGTGCCACTGGCCTCTGGCAGAGACCCCTCCACGAGGGAGTAGCCACCAATCAACCCAGTGGTATCCAAACTTGAACTGGCATCTGATGGGGACACCTCAACCAGTGAAACCCCATCCATTTCACCAGTTTCATCAGAACCCAACCCCGAACCATCCAGCTTCCCTTCATGGCTTTCCACCAGAGGAGCCCCTAATCTCACGTCCAAAACACTCGGCTCCGCCGATTCGAGCTCAGCGCCACTCTCTGAGCACAAAACATCCGCGTCTCCGGCATCACCGCCGGCAGGGCCTCCCGACATATCGCCACTCACAGCCTGGCCCCCGGGACCTGCCGAATTTGACCCCGTCAAGTCCGCCGCAACGGCGCCTTTGCCCTCGAAACCCGGAACTCCCGGCGCCTCCTCTGCACCGCCTGCATCCACAGCAGACCAAGCCAAATTGAATCAATAAACGATGAAGTAAACAAAAGTTAGCAGCAAAGTCATCAGCAAAATCCGTCAAACAAACGGCGGCTGCTATTCCGCTCAACCACCACGGCCGGCAGAGGGCGGTCTTCCGTTTTACCGACCACGGCCGGCAGGAGTCGAGTTTTCCCATTTACCGACCACGGGTCCACGGCACGGGTCGGCGTTCGGTTCACCATTCACCAACCGGGCCAAGGCAGAGAGCAGCGTCAAGCGGGAAGCCGTTGCGGCGGAAGGGAGGAGGCCTTACCGGTGTCAGGGGAGCACTCGACGGCGGAGTCGCGTGGGGGAGACGAAACGAGTCGGAAGTCGAGGACGCCGGCGGTTGCACGGACCTCATCCATAGCTGGCGCGCAAGGCGGACCACGGCGGCGCGGAAGGCTGGCTCGAGCGCTCGGACGGGGGGACGAATCGAACCAGCAGCGGCAAGGCAGGGTGTGGGCGGATAGGGGCGGGTCTGTTCCGCCTGCCGGAGCTTTGGGTTGCGTCTGGATGGTTTTGCTTGCCTGTTTTTGGGTAGTGCCTATTTAACCATCTTTTGCTGAAATTTTAAAGCAGGTGAGGTGGTTTATTTTGAGCGTGGCAGATTTGTTAATAACGATAACGATTGTCCTGTTATGTGGTGTTGCCTGCTAGTCTGCTACTAGTATCTATAATAGATATAAATTAATAAGTATAGCTTTATCGGTGGTGTGGTCGTCGTTATTCGACCTAGTAGTCTTTAGAGATGGTATGTGTGGGCTTCTTAGAGATAACAAATGATCTAAGCTATAAATAAATGATTGAATAAAAATAAGTAAGAAAATAAGAGCAAAGCGTCTTTTTTCAAGAACATGCTTGAAGAAAAGTTAATTTCTATGCAGCAATGGTGGTTTGTTTTTAGCATGGTAGACTTGCTAATAACTATTGATTTTTATTTAGAGAATATCTTCTATTTTTTACATGCTTAGGTCATGTGTATACTTGAGGCTGAATATGATCATGGGCTATCTAACCCAGCAAAGACCGACACGACCAGCTCTAAAAATAGGTTTGGGCCGGCATTTACAGTCCACTATAAAAGTCGAACCGTACATTTCCTGAATTTGAGCTAAAAAAAATCCCTAACACTTTAAAAAATATACACAAAAAGACAGGTTGGCATATATCAGGTTAAGCTTCGGCAAAAAAAGAAAAATCCGACCCAGTGGTCAGTCGGGTTGAGCACAGATGGAAAGAAAAAAATATGGCATTATTTTGACCAATCTGGCAAATATGCATACCTATTTTATGGTTTTCTAGAGTTTAATCAGCCTATCATTATTCTACATAGCATTCTTCAATTTGAATGAATATTCAATAGTCTATTATGGTGTACTTGACCTATTAGAGTAAAATGCAGCTAAATCGTCAAAATCTCCATTTAGGTCTTACATATTCAAGTCAGATCTTCTTATTCTAGATTCTTATGTGTGGCTGCATAAAGGTGACCACTGCACTTCCTTTTCCCTTACCGTCGTGTGAAACTAATTCTCCGCACAAGCTTTGATGACTTTTGAAACCGACACGAGGGGCCAAGCTCACGGGACCACCAATGGTTAAGGTAATGATAGATAGAGTGGGGGACAAGTATGTAGAAGACCTCGTAGCGGACAATTGGCATGTTATTGTGAAGTTATCGTACAAAAACTTTGTAAACGGGCACCAAGCACGATCATACTTTGTTTCTGATATTTTAACATAATTGTCTTTGTCAAAAGGAAGACAATTATACTTCCTCCGTCCTAAACATCGTTATACTAGAGAATATAGTGGCCAAAACCGCAAAATGAACCAATGAGACACACTCGTCGTGCAGTCGTGCAGTGCTCCGTTGATTAGTCCTCGCTCGCTTTCCTCTCGGTCTGGATAATTTTGTGGATACCAGAGGCGGCACCGCAGGCAGGATCCAACCGCCACGTGGGTCCAAACCCAGCCTCGCGTGCAATCAATCGCGCGCGCCCACGTGTCTCCAGCGCCTTCCTTACGTGTCACCGCCATCCCTAATCTCGCAGCCCCACCTGACAGGTTCCTCGACGGCTCGACCGCACCGCGTAACTTGCTGACGAGGGCGCCCCGCGACCCACCCACTAGCACCACCACCAAGAGGCAAGAGCACGCCGCCGACGCGGAGGACGCGATCGCCATGCGTGCGATTAACAAGGCAGTGATCGAGGAGGCGTACGTATCTGTTCGGATAAGGCCCGAATTATTGGGGCCCGGCCAGGGAAGCAAAGATCTCGCGTTGATTAGTGCGACGGGCCACTCGATCCCGGGAAGTTTTAAAAACTCGGAGAGTTCGGTTGGTACGCTGATGCACTGTTCTCTTGTTGATGGATAAGTCCCGCCACAAGCAATCATTCACCCCCGTTTCTTTAATTTTTTCAATGCTTCGTGATTTTGCCAGCTGGATCACTCCTCTGGCCGATGTTCAGTTCTATCATAATTCATAGCGGCGGCGTTTTTTTGAGATGGAGTCACTCTCTCTGAAGGTTTTTTATTAGAAATTTGATTCCAATTAAGAATGCGTGATGTCGATTCAGTTATCTGTCGGTGGTACTGCCTCTGATTGGGATGATCAGGTGGGGTGATGAGCCGTGTCAAAAAAAAAAAGGTGGGGTGATGAGCGCTTGAAAACCGAATTGCGGTAGTTCGCATATACGTTTCGTCTGGGCAAGCGCGCGGATCAGGTTGCCAGGCTTGTGAAAGGCGAACCCATTTTCGATTTCTCAATTTGTTTTTCTGGAAGGTAGGGTGCCTGTCAATTCCGGCCTAATCTGTCAAGGTCAGGCAAGAGGATTGCAAGATTGAACTGCTCCTACCTATCTAGGCGTCGGTGACGCGACGAAACTGAAATTTTTCTTCCTTCCAAGCAAATCCCACTTTGTGGACTGTGATACCTGGACAAGTACGACTCAAATTACTGCAAGCGCAACCTTGCATTTTTTTCCATTCAGTTTTTGCGTCACCTGAATGGGTGGTGGACACATACTGTATGAGTATATGACTGATCAAACTAGAGGCCTAGGGCCTCGTTACAAGTCACAATGAAGAAAGAGCTTGGTGTGGTGCGGTGCTCTGCAGTGGTAAGCATCATACACTTCATGATATGATCAATGTTGGATACAACGCTACCATCAATAATGCCTCGAATCAACTTGATGGACCTGACCCAATCAGGCTGTCGCTGTAGACGGATAACGTAAAAGATTCGGTGGCAAGCTAGGCGTGTGGTGTGGTACAGAGCGCGGATGAGGGATAGATACTGTCACGGACAGAGAGAGATCGCCGGACCCGGTTCCGATCCACACCACACTGTTCAAGACGCTGCAACAAATCAGAATCAGCTCTAGCTCCGCCGCATTCTGGATTTCAGCCCGGGCAGCAGCTGAACGGCATATCCAGGAGCACAAAACAAAAGCACACCCATGCTCCGCCAGTTGCCGCCGCTGATTGTTCTTCCATCACCCAGTGCAAAGTGACAACACCTCCTCAGTTGCCGCCAGTAGGATTTGCTTGTTCATTGCAAGTTGCAGGAATTTCGTATATCCCCATGTGGCGGCAAATGTTGTCCAGCGAGAAGTTAATTGCTTGTTGCTTGACTGACTCGGATCTGGCCTGGAACTCGACTTATCTATGAGCCGCTGCCCCCGCCCTTCTTGTGGGCAAGTGGCAAGTGCCTTCTTTTGTGGGAATTCTTAGCTAGGAACGTGCGCCACCGCTGCTTTATCCGTGGCCGCAACTTGCAGGAATATCTGATACGGTAGATGACAACAGAAGATGAAGTTTCTTGGACTGTTCATCTGATATGCTTTAGTATCAGTTTGTTGATCCGTGATGAACGGCCAAGCAAGGTTTTAGCTGATGGATAGCCTTGGAACGTTAACGGTAGGTTCTTTTTTTTTCAGTGGGTGAGACAGATTCCCTGTATTCCACCCAACTGAAATGACATTTCACTGGTACTGGGTTGGGCTTAAGGCAGACGACTCGAGCTCCTTTTGTCTTGAGAAATCGGGACACTGTTTCGTGTCATCTTTTGTCCGATTCCTTACTCCATCCTTGAGTATAGTCTTGTCTTTTTCCTTATTATTTCCTACTAACCACCAAGGACAGTCGGAGACTCACAATGCAGTGCAAGTATCTGCCTGATCGATGGCTAGGCTAGCAAAGCAAAGCAGCCCGGTGGCGGTGCTCTCCTCCTCGAGAGGCCACACACGCCCTGAGCACCGGCACCGGCAGGAGTCATGTGCCCGGCACATGCTGTCGGTGCCACTCCCGGCTCAAGATCCGAGCTCGTTTAGTTTCATCAGTTCCTTGCGTGCGGTGTTCTCAGTCTAATCACGCAGGGATTTAAGAAGACTCGGATCGAAGAGATAGTTTACGGTTACCTTACCTTTCAGAGATTCGTTCCCAATGTTCCTCCGGCTTGGTCGGTCGGGGTCCTCACATGGCACGCGTCGTGCGTCCTTAATTACAGTACCATGAGACCTTACTCGCCCTGATTTCTCCATACGATCTGCAGCCTGGAAATCGGTACGGAAATTGTGGCTGCACCGCCCATCGTCTCGCTCGATTTACTGGTACACTCAGGACTCAGGTAGCGCGTGCACTCATCTTTGCGGGTCCTTCTCGCTTGCAGTTGCAGCGAGGAGCTGAGCTGGTGTGGTGTCCCGGCAGGAGACCCATCCGCGCCGCCGAGATCGCGGCCGTGTGCCGCGCGTGAGCCCGGCCGAGCCACGCGGTGCGGCCAGTACGTGCCCAGGTGTGAGGTGTGGATCTTCCCCTCCACGATGCGTAACGCGCCACCGCTGCGCCAAAGATTACTGACCCACTCGTACAGTTACTGAAAGCGGTAGGGTCGTCGTTTCAGTTACCTACCGAAAGCGGTAGCCGGTAGGGTCGGTGTTTCAGTACCGCCTGGGGGGTCGGTGTTCGATTCACCGACCGTCCCGGCCTCCCTGCGGGTCGCCCGCGCGCAGGAGCGCCTCCGTTTCAGCTTTTGCAAAGTGTAGGCCGCCACCGCGGCCCAGCGCTGCTCACCGACAGCCGTTACACTGCGCGCATCCATGGGCCGCGGCCGCGCCGCGCGTCGCGAGCCGTGAGCCCGTGACCTCTCAACCGCACAAGTAGCACGTTGTATTCTGCCATGTGCCGTCAGGTCCGGCTCCGGCGTGCTGTAAAATCATACGGGCACCGTGTCTCAGTCGACGAACGGAGCCATTGACGCCGAGGAGGTCGTGGTCAGTCAGTTTGCGAACTGAGCTCGCCCCGCGACACCCGACCACGCACAAACGTGACGGCTCGATGAGACGATGAGATGAGATGCACGACAAGGAACAGGGAGCTGTGGATGGAGAAAACACAGGCAAACGTAACATGTTCTGATATGAACAGATTCGTCAGGACTCAGGTGCTTACCCCCATGTACTGATTGAAATTACTAGCATCGGATGGAATTGATTTTTCATATCTGTATTGTTTGTTTTCTCCAGATGTTACTCTATATCTGGCACAGCTGAAGAGCATCGCGAGCCGTCATCTTCGTAACCAGATTAGGTATTTCAGCTTGCTGCAGGAATTTACGTAGCATTTATAGGGCATATAATCTGCCAATCAATTTCATTCTTCCAATTTGCCCAGCACTACCTTCTGAAACACTGGATCCATCTGAATGTAGGAGTGAAGAATGCTTACCTGGCATCCAAGCTACCCCCGTAAACTTCTATTGCGAAACTACTCACAATTGATTGCACAGTCTCATCTTAATCGAACATGCAAAGTTAGACCCCTTGATGTTTTCATCTGCTGAAATCAGCTCAAGTTTGCTTTTGTGTTCGTTACTGGGAGTAAGCAACCGAAAAGAGTTGCCATGCAATCAATAGTAAACCAAAAAGGAATTGTATAACGTAGATTCAGATGTCATTCTACCCCTTTAGCTTTCTAAGTAAACCAAAAAGGACCCGGCCGAGTTTTTTTAAGTAAACCAAAAAGGAATGGACTACCGATCACATACTGTATACTGAATAGTAAATTCTGTCTATGCTGCAGCCAACCGTTTGTATTTCTTCATTTGAAGTCGCCTGAAATTTCTTTACTGATAAGTAATTGCCATGGTATATTCTGGTCCACTGCCTTACACATTAGCCGACATCTCACACGGGAGATCTGTTTTTTTTTTCCTCAAATTTCCACTAAAATTTACCATGTTATTGCAGCCCTCCAGTCAATTTATGATTATCTCAGCTGAACCACAGTTGCACTAGAAGAGTGGAATTTCACTGTTGATCACGTCTGTTATTTACATTAAAGCAATAATACCTAAGGTACTTCTGACATGCAATATTTTCTTTCACAATTTCTGATTATGCAACTCTAAATGCAATAGTGTAATCCCTCTGCCGATAGATTATGTCAGAGGTCAAGGTCCATTTATCTTTAGTTGTGTGAATCCAGATACAAAAACATGTTTAGATGACACCTTGTATTTAAGACTTTATCTTACAATCTTGATCTATAGCTACTTTACCGAGCTGTATAATGTGATAGGCATGACTTTAGGCAAAATTCCCTAACAGATGGTAAGACGTGAGCTTGGTTTGGCAATTCAAGGTGGCAGCCTGAATGTCCATGACAACCCAAACTTCTTTCCATGATGGTGTAAACTCTATAAATGTGATATACCAACAAGAACTGAGGAATCATTCATACTTTCAAAGAACATGTTGTACTTCATAGGCCATGTAATTCAGACCATTGTAAAGGCAAAATGACTCGAAAGAGTTATTGATCAACTGGAGCATCCTTTTGTGGTGTTTTGTTGTTTCTTTGAAGTGTGGACCAAAATACACTTGTAGCTATTAACACTTCCAACATCACAGAAAAAAGGCCAACAAAGAATTTCAAGATTGGTCCATGCGGCTCTGATACTCTACACTTCCATTAAATCCACACGGTATGATGTAACACATTCAGTGGTAACAAGAGATGCTATGATACATTTCAGCACTATATGCCTATATCTTCATCTTCAATAAGCCAATTGCCCACATCAACAGGAAACAGACTATCTTCACAAGAAATCAACTGAAAGAATGGAGCTTACTTGCACGGGCTTCTTGGCAATGAGGGTTCCGTTCGGCAATGCCTAAGCCCGCCAGAGAAGATGCCAGCGAAGGCCTGCAGGTTCTCGTCTGAGGGGCTCGTGTGTATCTTTCGCGGGAACGGTAAGATGCAAGGTCCGCAGAACATCACCCCGCCCATCCCCCTCGCCTCTTCCTCGTCCCCCTCCTCATCGCTGCCATCGTCCGCGAGGTTATTGTTTGGCTTGACCGCCATCTGCTGCTTCTGGGGCGTAAGCAGCTTCGGGGACGGCGGCGGTGTGGGGTGGGCACGGTTGAGGACGCGGAGCACGCGGCTCGGGTTCGGCGCCACGGAGAGGCCGCTGAGGGAGACGGCGGGCGAGAGGCGGAGGGCGTGGCAGGCGGCCGGGGACGGCGGGACCGCGACGAGACTCGCGGCCACATTGAGAAGGCCGTGGACCCTGCCGGAGGGGCGGCGCACGCCGACCGCGAACATGGAGGGGGAGCCGACGGGGCGGTACAGGAGGCGGTGGTCGCCGAGCAGGAACCGCGCGGAGCCCACGAGCGAGTCCCCGCCGAGGTGCCAGGAGCCCGCGGCGGCCGCGTAGATCTCGACGGAGACGGCGGCGCGGGAGTCGTCGGCGAGCGAGGCCTCGCGCACGCGGAAGAGAAACCGCGCGTGCCACGCCGGGTCGAGCCCGCCGGCGGCGTCGGGCCGGGTCTGGAGCTTGTGCCCGGGGTCCACCCAGGCCACGGCGTACGCCTGCAGCCGCCGCCGCAGGCCGGAGGGGGGCTTGAGACCCTGCGCGGAGATGAGGGTAACCTCCAGCAGCCGCTCGCCCTCGGGTAATCCCAGCCCAGCCTCCTCGTCCGGCGCCTCCATCGCCGGCGAGCGGCGGCGATAGGGTTTCGCGATTGGGGACGGGAGGGCGAGACGGAGGAGGTTTTGGGTGGGCGGTTGGATTTTGGGGTGGTTTTGGGGAGACTTTTTTATCGGATGGACGGACTGGATTGGCACGAGCACTTCGACTGTTCGACATGAATAAGTCTGAACCGTGATACGCAGTCCGTCCTAAAATAAATTTACTTTTTATTTTTTGAGTTTATTTAAATCTATACTATAAAGAGAATTAGATTTGAAAACACTTTTCACCAAAAAAAACCCACACCCACCTCACATAGAACCCACCTATCGAAAAAATTGGTTGATGAATGGTCAAAAAAGAGAGGGGAGGGACATTTCTATGTTGATTTCCCCCTCTAAACCCAAAACTTTTTTCACCTAAAAAATAGTCCACCTAAATATACTCACATAATTCAATCGGCTCAATCTCTTGGAAACACTTAAAATGGTAGAATATGTGTTCATAGGGTAAACATGTGCGCATTTAGACCTGTTTGGAAGAGCTCCCGCTCCAAAAAAAACAGCTCTACTCCAGAAACTCCACCTTTTTCAGCTCCACTTCATCAACTCCAGTAAAATATAGAGCTACCAACATGTTTGGCTACCAACGTGACTCCAGTTCTAGAAATTATATAGGATTTAGTGGGAATTATCTTTATTGCCCTTGGTTGTTTTATGTTAGTTCTTTTTTTTACACATTTTCATTTTCCCATTCTGCTACAGTACTATACTCTTGCTTATGCTAGTTCACGTGCTAAAAGAAAACCATCATTTATGTTAGTTCACGTAGTTGCTTATGTTTCTACAACGACCTCTTTGCAAAATCGCATGGCACCTATCTTCGTCCTGACCGTGACCGAGACAAAGCTCACCAAATCCTCTGCTCCCCGACGGAGACAGAGCTATCCAAATCCTCTCCAGTGCTCTCCGACGGAGGTGGAGCACAGCGGCCACATTGGGTGGTGCCCTCCTGACGCGTCGGAGACAGAGCTCACCAGCTCGCGGGCGGCGGCGGAGATTGGCAGCTAGCGCGGGGTGGCCCACCTGTTCCTCGCGTTGGAGGCGGAGCTCGTCGGCTCGCACACGACGGGGACCACGGAACTTGCTAGCCCGGACGCGACGGCGGCGGTGGAGCGAGCTGGCTTCAGCACTCGCATGGGGTGGCGTCCGCCCCTCGCATCAGAGGCGGAGCTCGCCGGCGCGTGCACGGCGACGAAGCTCACCGGCTCGCACGGGGTGCCGCCCAGCCCTTGCGGTGGAGGTGAAACGCGCCGGGGAGGCAAAGCTCGTTGGCCGCGCATGGCGGCGGAGCTCGGCAGCATGCCCGGGATGGCGGCTGCCCATCGCATGGGAGGCAAAGCTCGCCGGCGCGCGCGGCGGCGGTGGAAAAATCGTGAGGGCGGAAGCAGTCAAACTTCTTTTTTATGAACCGGTACCATGTAAACAGTGGCAGTGGTGGGTAATTTTTCTCTAACTCCATAAGAAGGTGTGAAACTGGATTTTCGGGAGCATATCTTAAGGAGCTCCAGAAAAAACCTGGAGTTGGCCTCTAGATCCACCTTTTTTATGGAGCGAGTTGGATGTGTTTGGCTAAAGAATTTTGGAGCGGAGCTAGAAAACATAGAGCGAAGCTCTCCCAAACAGGCCCTTAAACGTCTGCATACTGCGACTCGCGAAAAAGAATTGATACAATGTCACAATGGGATGCACGAAAAAAAAGAGGAACAGGGAGATGTTGCATATATAAACTTAAAATGAGCCCATTCTGGAGCTAACCACTACTGGGCCTCAAAACCAGGCCTCCACAAGCGAGTGAGTAACCAGACCACAACGAAGCCTAATTGCACTCTTGCGAAATACACCCTCAAAACCTCTCAAATTGACGAATCGCTCTCTGATCGGCGTCCCCGAGGATTCGGTGATTCCCGATTCCACCAGCCAAGCGCCCCCAATTCACAAACCCATCGTCGTCTCCTCTCCTCTCCTCTCCTCTCCCCCTCCCACCCTCCACTAACCCTAGCGACAGCCCCGCTCTCTTGATCTCCTCGGGGGGCGTCAGATCTGCAGGCGGGTTCGGCCCGGCGTCCGGATTGGTAAGCGAAGATGACGGAGGCCTGGGTGCGGAACAAGCCGGGGATGGCCAGCGTCAAGGAGATGCCGGTGGTGCAGGACGGCCCGCCGCCGGGCGGGTTCGCGCCGGTGCGCTACGCGCGCCGGATCCCCACATCGGGGCCCAGCGCTACCGCCATCTTCCTCACCGCCTTCGGCGCCTTCGCGTACGGCATGTACCAGGTCGGGCAGGGAAACAAGGTCCGCCGGTAAGTGCGCACTCAGCCCGCTTAGTTGCCTGTCTCTGACACTGCGCTTTCATTATATAAGTTCGGAAATGGATCAATGATGGTTCGTATGCAAAATGGATGTATCGCATTTCAATTTGATAAGCCATTGAATTAGTTTGTAACTGATATAACACAGCCCATTCAGACTAATACTAGTTGGCTAATTTCAGTAGAACCAGACCTTTGTACTTAATTGTCTAAGTTAAGAGCCGATAATTTCGGACCAATCAGCAATTGTTTATGTGAGTGCTAAGGGTTGTGAATATGTGTTTTAGTGAACAACACACCTTCTTAATTGCACCTTATACATAGTTAACACTTACAAGAAGAAATGGTGAGTCTGGGTGATGTTTTTGTGAGCCAGAGGCATGTGATGGACCTCCTATATATGTACCTAACTTTTAGTCAATATAGTCTGTATCTAGACTGTCTTGGATATCATCTACTCATGTATTAAAATTGCTTAGCTATGGAAGTAGAGGTGAATTTAAGAAATAAGAATGATGGCTTAGAATTTCGTTAACTCTGTTATCACTTCGATTTTTAACCTTGAATTCTGATACCTGTATCATCGCTGCATCATTGTGAAGTTGAACAAAAGCCACCCTAGGTTGTATATGTGATTGGTGGTGGTGGTAAAGTAGACAGATTTGATTGTTAAGAGGTTTCGCTAATAAGTTTGTTTCAAAGTTTAGGGTTGTAGAATTAAGAGATGCTAATAAGTATGTTCCAGAGTTTAGGGTTGTAGAATTAAGAGGTGCCAGAGTTTAATGTTGAAATGTGGAGTTGGATTGTGAAATTGGATTTGATGTGATTATTGCTTGGTTATGGTACCCTTTTTCTCCAGTTCTCGTTAATGGACATATTTTAGGAACAACCAAGTTCTGATAACCTACTGCATATTGGTTCCTTCTGTTATGTTTGTAGATGTTTTTTTCCTTTGCATTTACTGCTGACCATGCAAACTGATTCTTTTACATACTCCATAGGCTTATATATGCTATGACACGATACTACTTTATTCTTCTATTCAAGCTTTGCCTGAGCATGCTTGTCTTCTTGTCATGGCTCATTGCTTTGCAGTGTTTAGTAGTGGCTGTATGATATTTATATACATGCCGCGTGTGTGTTTTAGCGCTGTGAGCATTGAGTTCTTGTCGTTGTCTATTAGTTCATTTGATTTATTGCACCTGCATGTGGTGAAATTGTGCCTGCAGTGCACTCAAAGAAGAGAAAATTGCTGCCCGTAGTGCTATACTGCCAATGCTCCAAGCTGAAGAGGATGAAAGGTACTACCCAATGCTGTCTGTGACTGTCATTATCATCGGTGTTATGTTTTCTCAGGAATTAACATAACACTTAATGCCCAATGATAGATTTGTCAAAGAGTGGAAGAAGTACCTTGAGGAGGAGGCAAGGATCATGAAAGATGTTCCAGGATGGAAGGTTGGCGAGAGCGTGTACAACTCTGGGAAATGGATGCCTCCAGCTACTGGTGAACTCCGCCCTGAGGTTTGGTAAGGGCCTGCTGCCGGCACTGAGAATGTGTCATCATGTCATGAGGACATGAATAAGGCTTTTAAACCTGGGTACCTTCAATTTTTTACCAAGGTATTTGTTGTACTGTGTGAAATTTGGCTGGTTAATAATTGGACATATCAAGCAGACTTCTTTGTCTTCTGAATTCTGAACTATGCTCGTACGTTGATGTAACATCATTTCCTTGCTGTGATATGTCGTGACATCTTCCGCTGTTCCCTTCTGTATTCATGGCAAACATGGAAACCCTCTTTTTCGACTAAAGTATGAAATACAAAGAAGATAATACCTGCGTGTTACACATAAGAGTAGTATTCATTGCTCTATCACCTTAAATCTTTGACCGACTCTGTGAATTCCCTTAGGGCCTGTTTGTTTGATGGGAATTGGGCTGAAATAGAATCGGTTTCTTGGTCCAACGTGTTTGGCGAACCTTGGCATTGGAAAGACAGTTTCCAACACATTCCATGGCCCGATTTACTTGCCTGCCATACATTCCGTTGCATGCGGTTGTAGTTCAAGTTTAAGGACATGTGGTTGTAGTTCAAGTTTGTATCCGCGGGCGCGGGCACGGGCATGGCCTTAAACCCGATGGATATTTACTCGCGGGCATGGAAAAATGATATCCGCGCCCGCAAATCCGCAAACCCGCTCCAATAATTAGCATGTAGGCTTAATCCCTCTAGTATTATATAATACAATATCAAGAAAACGATGGTCCTCTTTAAACTATAACTTTTGTATAGTTATCTTTTAATTGTGTTCATTTATATCTACTAATGTGTGTTGAAATATTCCTATTGAGATGATTTTTTACTTGTTAAGATATTGTTATTGAGATATACCTTGCGGGTACGGGCGTGCCCGCGGGCGTGAGAAATTCGCGGATAGCGGATACGGATATGGTTTTGTACCCGTGATGGGATAGCGGATGCGAATGCGGGTGCGGATTTTTGCTCGTGGGTGTGGATATGTGGAGTCAATATCCGCGCGGATTTTACCTGTTGCCATCTTTAGTTGTAGTTTGTGTTGCTCGTATTCCCCTTTGTTTTTTCTGCTCTGTTTCTCAGCTTTTGTCGAGGGCCTAGAGTTCAGTTGCAAAGGACTGCAGTATATTAGACTGAATAAGAGTTAGCCATCACCCTAATTTATGCAGTCAGCGGAGATCAGATTTTGTGTCAAGTGACTTGTTTGCATCGGAGATGGCCTTTAACGCACTGAATACTAAGCTTTGCTGGGAATAAAATGAAGTAGAGCTCTGATGATTTGTAAAATGAAGTAGAGCTCTGATGATTTGTTAACTATAGGTTCTGAATAAAATGGAGTAGTTCTGAATCCTAAACAAATAGTTCTCTTTTTTTGAATAAATAAACAAATGGTTCTCAATCCTATGAATACAGTAAACTGGTAGTAGATCACAGCATGGTGCCCAACTCCCCAATGCCAGTGATAATTGATCCCATTCCTACTACCCCCAGTAAAAAAAATCTTTGCAGAAAAAAGTGTGAACAAGCTCTGAACTTTACCACAGCCCCCAAGTGCTGACACTGTTGCTTGACGCCTGAAATAGAGTATTTGAAAGGACCTTGATGTCACCTAGAGGGGGGTGAATAGGTGAATCTGCAATTTACAAAACTTTTTCACACTGTCAGTACCAAAACCGGTCAGACCGGTTTCCCAAACCGGTCAGAACGGTTTCCTGCAGAAACACACAAATATGTATATGACCCCCTCTACGAGTTCTAGCACAAACCAAACTTGTTTTGCAGCTCCTGTAGGTGATTTCTAGCAGGTTCACAAAGTCCCTGCACACAAGTAGAGCACAACCAAGTAGATCGAAGCGGAAGCAAATATAAATGCTAGAATTGAACTTGTGAGGCAAACCAATAGAGAGACACGATGATTTGTTTCCCGAAGTTCGGATTCACCAATGCCACAAAGGCCGTCACAAAGACAAGGTGAATCCTACTCTCCGTTGAGGGCCTACGAAAGGCGGGCTTATCCACTCCAAGCCACTTTCCTCGGTTCCACTAGCTTGTGGCCCTTTTCCACGAAGGAGGCAAGGCCGGCCTATACAAACGATCCGCGGCTTACCACAAACACGGTAGCTCACCGGCGACGCCTAGCCGTCTAGGAGGCTTCACCTCCAAGAGTAACAAATGCTTCAAAGGTTGCTAGACTTCACCGCAAGTGCTCAAGCTATGGATTCACTCTTTGCTGTTGCAATTAGCTCTAGCAAGCTTTCTCTAGCTCACTCACAAGATCTCTCTCAACCCAAATCCAAAGATATTGATAGAATCAATCAACTCTCACAAAGAGAGGTTTGGGGAGAGCTTGCTGGTGCTTGGGAAGGCTCTAGGCGTGCAAGGAAGGCAAGGGAACCAGCAGCCCTCAAAGGAGAGGGCCAAGGGGTATAAATACCCCAAACTCCCAAACTAGCCGTTATAGCCGTTGGAAACCGGTCAGACCGGTTTCCCAAACCGGTCAGACCGGTTTTCAAAGGAAACTAGCCGTTAGGGCTGTCAGAGGCCAAACCGGTCAGACCGGTTTCCCAAACCGGTCAGACCGGTTTTCAAAGGAAACTAGCCGTTAGGGCTGTCAGAGGCCAAACCGGTCAGACCGGTTTCCCAAACCGGTCAGACCGGTTTTCAAAGGAAACTAGCCGTTAGGGCTGTCAGAGGCCAAACCGGTCAGACCGGTTTCCCAAACCGGTCAGACCGGTTTTCAAAGGAAACTAGCCGTTAGGGCTGTCAGAGGCCAAACCGGTCAGACCGGTTTCCCAAACCGGTCAGACCGGTTTTCAAAGGAAACTAGCCGTTAGGGCTGTCAGAGGCCAAACCGGTCAGACCGGTTTGGCAAACCGGTCAGACCGGTTTTGCCCAGACGGCACATGTGAAACAACATCTCATCAACCATCACATGCGCATCACACTAACATAAGGTCACTTAGGATATAAATAAAAGTTTAACACACATTGTAGCACACATTACAATGTCTCAAGTCCACAAAGAGATAAAGTACGAATTTATTACATCCAAAACCATAAATGACTACAAGACTAGTACCTGTCTGTGTC
>OAMR01000082.1:3080599-3113297 GCA_900205405.1 Echinochloa crus-galli
CAATACTTTCTCTAGTACCTGTCTCTTATACACATCTTCAGCGGAAATCTCCGACCTAGATTACAATTTCCGTCAAATGCGACGGAAATATCCGGTAGTTTGGCGGAAATATCCGGTGTTGCACAGCCAAACACTTGCATTTGAGTTTCTTGCATCGGAGATTGGTTTCCTACAATTTTGACACAATATTGCTCCACTAGAGAGCGATTAGGAGCACCATATGGCATATGTGGAACAATACTCTAGAGATTTGATCAATTTGAGAGCATTCAACAAGTTTTGGGTCAGCTCAGAGCCAAACCGGTCAGACTGGTTTTGCCTGCGCTGAGCCAAAACCAGTTGATGACCAACCTAGACAGAATTTGATCAAGATATTGATATGAAAATGATAAAGATGATATCCCTAGTCCAAATGTGAGCCAACACGGTGCAAAACAGGGACTTGGGCCTTCACTGTCCAAACCGGTCAGACCGCTTTGCGCAGTGAAGGTGCAAATCCATGTTGCGCAAAATGTAGCCAACCAAAATGATTCATCTCTTAGGGATAGGTTCCTAGACATGCCAGAAGATGTTCTACCAAAGAGTTTCGCAAGATATTCATCCAATGAGTAGATCGGGCGAAGGGAAGATTTGAATACCTTGAGACCCAAGAACTCGACGGGAAAGTAGATCTTCTGAACAAAGATTGATGGGGAACCAATCTAGCAGCCTTGGGGCACTCCAAATCCGAAGAGAAATCAACTTTTCCTTGGTTGAATCATCAAATCGCCTTGGGGGCGCCTTCCGTCGTGGAAGAACAGGAGAGAGAGAGAGGATATGAGATGAATGAGTATGGTAGGAGAGAGAGGGAATCACGGGCGGCCATAAAACCTGTTTAACAGGTGGACCCGCTGACTGGGCCAAACCGGTTAGACCGGTTTGGGAAACCGGTCAGACCGGTTTCCCCCAGTCATCAGGGAAAGCACCAAAAATGATGATCTTGTTCTCCAAGGCTTGCTTACTTGTCTTGAGATTTTATATGATGATCATGGTGTCCAAAATCTCAAGATTGTCCATAGATCAAGAGAGATTTCCATTAAAAACCATTTTCTTTCGTTTCTTCCGAAAGATGTGGGAAAAGATGGATGAGATAGATAAAGATCTTAAGGACTTGAGAGAGTCTTATTATTTGTGACTAGCCATCAATCAAGCAAGTTTAACCATAGTCACAAATAGATCGACAAAGGTCAAAAGACCAAAATCCAAATATTTTCAAAAACACATACAACCTATCATGCTAGTTGAGTTTTCCAAAAACTTATCCTATGTCACATAGGCACATGCACTTATATTGGCTTAAGGACCAATTTTAGCATATTTGGCTCACATATCACAACTTTGGACACAAAGTCAATAGTTCATAAGATGTCAAACAAATATCTAAATAGGTACGCAAGAATAACACACAATATAAATGCATGCACATGCACACACTAGCATAATAGAGCCTAGATGCACAAGGTAAAAACTAGTTCATCGAAAACATACCTTAGCCTCTAGTTGCCCATGATGTGCAATATAATCAATATTAATCCACATACTTTCCCTCATAATGATAAGAATTTGACAAGAGAGAGAAAACATTAATTTGCACAACATTTAATTTCATAAATATCCGAGGTGTTGCCATCTCTAGGAGTGATGGTCTATCTGAGCAGCCTATAGAGAGTCCCATAGTAGGTATAGAGACCGCTCACTTTGCCCCAATTGCCATTCTGATTTCTCGGATACATGAATTTCAGCTCTGAAGGCTCCATGACACCCCGGTCATGGATCCTCACGGTGTCATCACTCTCATGTCCAACTCTAAGAATAGAGGCAAAGTCAGAAAATGTGATATGGAAGAGCTGTCCCTCTGTCATCCAATGCATAGCCCTCTCCTGCCTACCACCCTCCTCGACATATGTGTATCTCCACTTGTCACACATGCATATGCTTCTTCACCATGGATTCACGGTTATCTTGAAAAGGTCGTGCATTGCTCTTCTTTTTGAGAGTTGTCAAGTTCTTTGAGAGTCTTTCCACCTCTTTCTTGAGTTCTTCATTTTCTTGTGCAAGGAGGTCATCACAAGACTCTACACACACTTCATCATACCAAGATTGTTTTGCTTGAGAGCAACATGGGTTAGCACATGATAAATTATATTGAATTTGAGAGCATGTGCATACGTGAGGTTGGGGCTCAAATAATTTTACCGATGTTACCACAACCTCGTGAGCAACCTCTAGCATCACATGAGATTCTACGAGCTTGTCATGAGAACACTTAAGTTCGTCATGCTTTGCTTGTAGCATCTCAAGTTCACTAGTCACCATACCAAGTTTTTGCTTGAGCACTTGGTTTTCTTTCTCCACGGAGGCTACACATGAGATAGAGTCAATAGCACAAGCATAATCATCAACTCCAGCCTCATACTTACAAACCAAGGAAGCGTTGATGAGTTTGACTCTCTCAAGCTCTTCGGTGAGAGCTTGGATAGTCACTTCTTTTGACGCTTCGTCTTCCTTGTCATTTGTGGCCATGAAGCACTGAGACATCTCATCAACAGAGGATGTCAATGCCTTTGTGCTTGAGACTTTGCTTGCGCGGCGACGTCCACCTTTCTTGCTGCCAGCTGCAGCCTTTCTGCCCAAACCGGTCAGACCAGTTTGGGAAACCGGTCGGACCGGTTTCTGCAGAGAGGGTGCAGCTGAGCATTCTTGCTCTTGTTGCACCTTGGTGGTGGTCACATGAGGTTTGGTGCTTGGATTTGCTGATGTAGAGCACTCCTCATGAGACCTAGCTCTTGTATCCACTTGCTTGCCGCTTTTGATGTTGACACATGGTTTCTCAATTCGAGTCCACACGAGATGGGCATCGAATAGAGTTGCTTGATCATCTAGGATAATTTCTTTAATTTCCTTGCTCACAACATCAAACAAGGAGTTAGCGACACGAGCATTGAGTTGAAGGCAATTCATCTCATCTTTGGTTGGATTGAACACATTCCAATCAACACTCGGACGATCAATGCCTTCAACTACAACACGCTCAAGAATAGGACTTAAAGCCCTAAGATTATTAAGTACATGAGCTGACCAAGTGGAATAGTTTGAGCCGTCACTAGCTAGTGGCTCAAAGGTTACCTCACACAAAGTAGACATCTTTCCTCACGGCGGTTAAGCTTGGATGTGAGGCCAAGCTCTGATACCAATTGAAAGGACCTTGATGCCACCTAGAGGGGGGGGTGAATAGGTGAATCTGCAATTTACAAAACTTTTTCACACTGTCAGTACCAAAACCGGTCAGACCGGTTTCCCAAACCGGTCAGACCGGTTTGGGTCAGGAACTCAACACAGTACAAAAGCGGTCAGACCGGTTTACCAAACCGGTCAGACCGGTTTCCTGCAGAAACACACAAATATGTATATGACCCCCTCTATGAGTTCTAGCACAAATCAAACTTGTTTTGCAGCCCCTGTAGGTGATTTCTAGCAGGTTCACAAAGTCCCTGCACACAAGTAGAGCACAACCAAGTAGATCGAAGCGGAAGCAAATATAAATGCTAGAATTGAACTTGTGAGGCAAACCAATAGAGAGACACGATGATTTGTTTCCCGAAGTTCGGATTCACCAATGCCACAAAGGCCGTCACAAAGACAAGGTGAATCCTACTCTCCGTTGAGGGCCTACGAAAGGCGGGCTTATCCACTCCAAGCCACTTTCCTCGGTTCCACTAGCTTGTGGCCCTTTTCCACGAAGGAGGCAAGGCCGGCCTATACAAACGATCCGCGGCTTACCACAAACACGGTAGCTCACCGGCGACGCCTAGCCGTCTAGGAGGCTTCACCTCCAAGAGTAACAAATGCTTCAATGGTTGCTAGACTTCACCGCAAGTGCTCAAGCTATGGATTCACTCTTTGCTGTTGCAATTAGCTCTAGCAAGCTTTCTCTAGCTCACTCACAAGATCTCTCTCAACCCAAATCCAAAGATATTGATAGAATCAATCAACTCTCACAAAGAGAGGTTTGGGGAGAGCTTGCTGGTGCTTGGGAAGGCTCTAGGCGTGCAAGGAAGGCAAGGGAACCAGCAGCCCTCAAAGGAGAGGGCCAAGGGGTATAAATACCCCAAACTCCCAAACTAGCCGTTATAGCCGTTGGAAACCGGTCAGACCGGTTTCCCAAACCGGTCAGACCGGTTTTCAAAGGAAACTGGCCGTTAGGGCTGTCAGAGGCCAAACCGGTCAGACCGGTTTCCCAAACCGGTCAGACCGGTTTGGGTCCTGACAGCACACTAACCGCAAACACTACACTCTCGAGGCTATCTCACAAGGGTTGATCTATTGAGCACTTTTTGGTGTTGTCAATCAACTAATGCTGCATCCCTCTTGATAGTACGGCATTCCTATACTCAAGAAATTAAATAGCAAATAAATCTTCCTCTTGAGCTTATAAGTCTTTGATGATGCCATACATGATCATTCTCACTTTGAGGGCTTCAACATTCTTTTCTTGCTTGAGCAAATCCAATCTTGAGCTAGGCTTAGAATTTCCATGTGTATGGATCAATTCTTAAGCCCTTCCAATATATGATCAATAAAGAATTAGACGCATTGCATAGCTTCACTCGTAAGGCTTGATTAGTGCATAGAGATTAAACCATGATGCTAGTCTTCACCCTAGCAAAGTCCCTCGGCTACAAGACCAACTTGCCCTTCTCTTTGCTTGGTACCTGGACACTCCCATCTAGCTTAACTCTTTCACCATATCTAGCCACTTGAGATCCACTTTGTATTGCATCATCATTAAATCCACATCGAAATCCATTGCTTTGCTTAATCTTGAAATATCTTCAATATTATCTTGTATGTGGTCTTTGGTAAATAACTTGTCCATGAGCTTCCATGCACTTGAGACCATATGTATGCCATAGTAATCATGTCTCAATTTGATTCAAACCATAGCCATGGATCAAGCCCAAAGAAATCCCAATTTCGTAATTAATTTATCCCAAAACCCTTTGACAAGTATCTTGTTAATGAGACCAACCAATATGCATAAGACCATGTCTCATTTATCATTTCCAAGCACTTGTCATTGTAACACTTTGTTGCATGGGATTACCACCACTTCTTTGCTTTTATGTCATTTGTACCAACAATGAGCTCTCATTCTTCAACAAGTATGTTTCATGATTATCCATAAGAATAAGACCCTGCTCATATACTTAAACAAACAAGTTAAATTACAAATCATGTTGTCATCCAAAATCACCAAAACAATTAAGTGCCTAGATGCACTTTCAATCTCCCCCTTTTTGGTGATTGATGACAACATGATTAAAGCTTACAAATAGATATGAAATATAAGCTCTAGATGATTGAGATATATGGTGAGCTCCCCCTCAATATGTGCTTTGAATAAAATTTCAAAAAAATTGCTATGTTCAGTGCAGTTTTGCTTTTCAGTTTCTTACTTTAATTTTCACATTTTTAGTCCCATCCCTTTCCTATGTTTAGTTCATTATACATGCATGCATACACTCTTTAAGTTCTAATTTTTCATGCCCCACGAATTCCCCTACACACAAGGTAAGGCCTTCTCAATTCCTCATATCTGTATGCAGTGACCGTCAGTCAATATAAGGGAGCACTACTCTGAAATCCACTGGTGCTTTTAGCTCCAAATTATGGAGCATAACAGTTTCAGTTTTGTAGTGTAGCAGACTTGCATGTATTTTACGTCTCAATGGGAGGAACTTGCATAATTGCATTCAAACTATATTGCACAAAAAAATGGTTCCCCTAGTTAAGTGAAGACATATGCTGGAATGGAATTTTACTGAAAACAATGAAGTAGTGGACTCTTTCATGCAAGACATGTTTATACAAGTTACCTTTCTTTTTTCATTGCTGTTGTTTATGCAGTTAGCATTTTTTATGCAGTAAGGGTACTAGCGCAAAACATTAATTCCTCCGCACAGTTCGGAAAACCTCTGCATTATGCTGACTTACTATACAATTGTAGTTCTGGTTACTTGATTTTAACATTGTATTCATCACATCATTCTTGCAGAAAAAAGGAGACAAGTGGGTACATTCACAAGACTGAAATCTGCGTTGATTTGGAATTCATGCTGTTGGATCCTGAAGATTCTAGATATACTGAAATGATTTAGAAAAGCTACAGAGATATTTGTAGAGAGAGCACTATTTTTTTGTTTAACATACGATCAGAAAAGCTAGAGAGAACACCATTTGTTTGTTTAAGAGGGAGCACTATTTTGTTTGTTCATGCTGCCCTGAGAGTGCTTAACCTGGTATTTGTGTGTGGAGAGAGAATGCTCAACGAGTCACGGAGACAACAGAAGCTGCGGCGCCGAGGCGGCCGGCCGGCGGCATTGTTACTGACCCACTGCGGCGATGTGCCGACTGCCGAGCCGAGACGATGCATGACACGAGCAGTAGTTGAGCAGAGCACTGGGTCAACGGTGCGCCATTGTACGCAGCTCGGCGGGCGTTGGGGCCTATAGGATGGCAGAGGCACGTCAATTCCTGAGCTGTAGCTGGCTTCGGTATGTTGCGGCGAGGCGGTGACAGGTACTGACTGTACCGAGTACCTTCTGTTCTTTGGCTGTGTTTAGTTCCTTGAGAAAGGGTGAAAAGGGGTACAAAAAATTACTGTAGCATTTTTCGTTTGTTTGTGGTAAATAATGTCCTACCACGATCTAAATAGGCTCAAAAGATTCGTCTCGTCGTGTACATCAAAACTATACAATTAGTTCTTTATTTACCTACATTTAGTGTTCTAGTATGCATGAGAGAGATTTGATGTGATGGATGAATAGTGAATTTTGAAGAGAAAGTTTTTAGAACTAAAAAGGGGCCTCTGGCACGACTTCCCGTAGAGCTGGCGTCCAGGTCCAACACCAGGGTAATGCCCATGCATGTGTTACCGAAAGGCAACCGTGACCGACGGTAAGGCCCGTTTGGATCCCTGGAATTGAGAGTCATTCTAGTAATCAGATTCTAGTAATCAAATTTAATAGGAAATGGATTACATAGAATCTGATTCAATTTAATTTTATATTTGGATATTTATAGAATCCTTTTTCATGAATCAAATGCCATATTGTGTTTGGATGACTAAACGGCCGCCTCGGCGCCGCAGCTTCTGTTATCTCCGTGACTCGTTGAGCATAACGAGGACGGGAGCCTGACGCCCCAAACATTTACTGCAGCGTGCATGGCGCTGTGCCACTGTGGAAGTTGCAGGCATAAACAGACGAACAGATCCAAAGGCAGATGAGTGGTGGTCGAGTAGTAGGCCTTTTGTCCTGTGAGAGGTCCATGGGCCATGGAATGGCTGGATGCCAAGAGGAAGGCCTTCTTCTGGCCGGCCTTTGCCCTGGCAGGGCCTGTGCCATTGCTGTCGCCCTTTCATTACTCCGATCCGATTGATTATCTTGGCTGCCTCTCTGGTCTCTGGACATGGCCATTGCTGCCGGGTCCTGGCTTGGTTTCTTCTTCTGGTCCGTGTAGTGTAGCCTGCCCCAGCCTCTTCCCTGAACCGTTTCTACAGCATATATGCATGTGTAGTGGTTGCAGGGTCTCAGCAGAGACGACGTTTCTAGGACCGCCTTGCAAGTCGTACCTGCTTTTTCCTTGGTAGGGCCTTTGTTCCTTCCGTCGCGGTAGATTTGTTTGATTTCACTGGATGAGCGACGCCTCCTGCCTCTTGAGATGCGGCGTCGTCCAAAGGCTTGATTCCAAGAGATGTTACGGCGTCTAAGGAACGATGCTATGGCCTTCCCAAAAGTTGCTCTCAAATTTACTATAAAAAAGAACATTCCCTATCACATTAAAATGTCATAATATGTATGTAGTACTAAATATAGATGAAATCAAAAACTAATTGTAAAGTTTTGTTGTACTCTATGAGACGAATATTTTGAACCTAATTAATCAATTTTTGGATAATTTTTCGTACATACAAATAAAATGCTACAGTGACGCAATGATTACGAAGTGACAACTTCCTCCTAAATTTGATGTCCCAAGTTTGGAACTAAACAAGCCCTATGTGCTATGCTATCCTCTCGGCCTGTCTGATGATGCTACAATTCAATGCTCCTACTCGTCGCATCAGCGGCCCACATGTTCCTATGGAATCTTGCTTGCCGGCTCCTTGAGAATCTTACTAGATCAGTTGAAGGACCATGATGCGTCTGATGTGATTCATGTAGGCTCAAAAGAATCACAGCAGAACAAATCAGCTCGTCTCAAGACAACAGCTGCGGCGCCCAAAATGTTCTCATTGATCAATGGGGGTGTTTAGTTTTTGAAAAAAAAGATAAAAAGTGAAGTGAAAAAGTCACATCGGACACCGTAGTACTTTTTGTTTGTTTGTGGTAACATTATCCTACCATGGTATAACTAGGCTTAAAAGATTCGTCTCGTCGTGTACATCAAAACCATGTAACTAGTTTTTTTATTTATCCCCGTTTAGTACTCCATGCATGAGGAGAGAGATTTGATGTGATAGATAAATAATAAAGTTTGGAGAGAGAATTTTTAGAAGTTTGATGATGTGACAGGGAGAGCCAATGACACCAAACGCATTTTTGCTTTGACAAAGCTTGCCGGTTTATTTTTTACAGGTTCCCTTACTTTTGACCTACTAGTGCTCCGTATCAGAAATTCAGAATGGCACTGTAATTATTGCTGTTGTACTACTGATGTTGCCCACTCTAACCTCACTGCCTCAGCACTAGGCCTTCCTTGTGCCATTCTGATCAGAGACTAGCCGTAGCCCGTAGAGCGGCACCAAGCGCCCAGTTAGGCAAAGGCAAATAGGCGATCCGCTTATCCTCTTGCGCTCTGTTTCCTTCTTTGTGGACTGTACCTATACTATATGCGCTTAACATTATTGATGCACCGCCGGTCGGGCATGATTTCCTTCGGCATTCAGCTTGTCCATGTCCAACCAACCCAGGCATTTGCTTCCGCTATCAGCTATGCGTGTTGGCGTGATTGAACACACCTTTTTGTCACTTTTTGTTCCGTAGAATGTTGCATGGTAGGTATTATGAAACAAGAAGGCTCCATGATGATACTAGGAACCAAAATATCACGAGAAATGAAAAGGAAACAATGGATGGCTACAATATACTAGTCCGATCGAGTACAGCTCTAGCTCGCTTCTTTACATACAAACAAGCGCTACACAACAACTGCCTTTTTCCATCTCACGAGGAAACAGAAACACAATGCCGCAGAGGAGCAGAATCCTCAGGGGATTTATTGCTGATAATTAAATTGTGTTTTTTTTCTTCAACAGAGCGTGCATACAATGCCCTGCAGTGTAAAGTAACGTTCATACTCCGTAGTATATTGCGCGCGCTTCATGAATTTAATACCAAGAGCAGATGGAATTTAGCAATTGCTTTCCCCCTAGAGGCATGGCAGCTGCTTCAAAGCCTGGCCGCATGTAAAATGGTGCTAGTGCTAGCTGGCCATGACACCTTCAAAACTCTAGCTAAGAAGGGCACCGGTAGTTTATTAATCCTAGCAAGCATAGACATTTGCAGCATGCAGCCATGTAGAACACGACGCAAACTTTATTCAATGCGCGCCTGGCGAAATATACTGAAAAAATTATGAATCGTAGACTTGGATCAATCCTCCACCAGGATAGCACTGTTGGGTCTTGATGGGCCTTTTGGATCATTGATGAATGATTGCCGGTGGTGGAGATCGATCGACATGCATTTTGATCTCTGCTTTGTTTGTTGTTACCCCCATTTTGAGTACTCCATTTGTCCTATCAAAGCTAGCATTGACCTGGAAGTGACAATTAGAAGCCCATGATTCAATCTCGAAGGGCCCCTTATGGTTTGGATCCCGCCATTCCGGCGTGGAGCATTTGGACTTTACTAGCGAGTAGCAACCACAACTCGACGGTCGATCTGGCTGGCTAAAAGGAGGTGGCGATCGGCCAAACAGTTTGAAAGACCGGATCCACCAAAAGCACGAAGGTTTTCGTTCGGCCAAGGCTGCCGTTTCCCATCCCATCAAACCAGACCGGAGCAGGCGCGCACGGGCTAGTTTCCAAAAGCTGCAATCCCTCTTCGCGGCTTCACTGCACCGCCACTAGCCGTGGCGACGAGCGCACAAGACGCTTCCAAACCGTGTCCTGCTCTCTCCGGCGAGCCGAAACAAAACAGAGCACGGCGAGGGGGGTTTGGCCCGCCCGGCCAAAGTGCGGGCGGAACAGGCGACGCGGCCAGGAAAGGCACGGGGGCAGCCAATGCTGGGCCCGTCTGTCTCCTGCTTTGGCCCGGCCGAAGTGCGTGCGGAACAGGCGACGCGGCCAGGAAAGGCACGGGGGCAGCCAATGCTGGGCCCGTCTGTCTCCTTCCCCGCGCAGCAGAAGTCCGCGTCACGCCCAGCCGGGCCCCGGCCTCGGGCAGCGCTGCCGGCCGCTGCGCTGCGCCACTGCCGCTGCACCGTGCGGGGCAGGCGCAATCAATGCGCGCCAGTAGTACATGCTTGATGACGCCCTCTGGCTCTGCGTGCCCCTCCCCGGCGCTGCCCGCGCCGGCCGAGCTCCAAGCCTCAACTGTCCAAGTGCCCGGCACGGTTAAAAGCGAGTGTGCCGCAGAAAGGTTTTGGGCGAGTTTACGGAGCTGCTGCCGGGGCGGGTTGGGTCTTGGGTGGGTTGGTTCTTTCGAAATCCGCAAAGCGCGCGACGCGACGCGACGCGACGTATAAAAGTGGCCGGGTGTCCGTCCGTCCGTCCAGAGGATGGGCGCTGCTGCTGCTGCTGCGCTTTGGTGACGTCCGGTTCCATTCCCACTCCCTTCATCGTCGTCTCCTGCCTACAAAGCCCA
Organism: Echinochloa crus-galli; assembly: GCA_900205405.1. Lineage (NCBI taxonomy): Eukaryota > Viridiplantae > Streptophyta > Magnoliopsida > Poales > Poaceae > Echinochloa > Echinochloa crus-galli. The sequence goes on from OAMR01000082.1 coordinate 3,091,510, forward strand.
AGGCATCGTAGAAGTTCCCTGCGGGCTGCGGGGGCAAAGGCCAGAGCCACCGTCACCGGCTCACCGCAGCTGTGTGTGGAAGAAGAAGCTGCGGGTCTTGGGCGGGCTCGTGTAGTTCGTGATGATGGAGGCGACGGGAGCGGAAGGGAGGAGGGCGGTGGGTGGCAGGGCGGAGGCGAGCCCGGAGCGGGGCAGGCCGACGTACCCGGCGGCGGCGGTGAGGCCGGCGCCGGCGAGGCCCATGAGGAGGGTGCAGATCATCTACTACCTCTGCAGGAACGGGCAGCTGGAGCACCCGCACTTCATGGAGCTCGCGCAGCATCCGCACCAGCCCCTCCGCCTCAAAGGTACCAAACCACCAACACTTCCTCATCTCGTCTCTACCTGCTTGTCCTCTCTACACATGAATGCCTGGCTGATGCATGATGCTGTGGCTTTTGGTCTCTGGTGGTTCTGGATGTGAAGATGTGATGGACAGGCTCACGCTGCTACGGGGCAAAGGCATGCCGGCGCTCTTCTCTTGGTCTTGCAAGAGGTACACGAACGTATCGCTTGTTGTTTTCATTTCTAGGAGTACGTAGGCTGTGTTTAGTTCTAAAAAGTGTAGGAGAAAGTTTGTAAAAAATGTCACATCGGACATTGTATACTGTAGCATCTTTCGTTTGTTTGTGGTAAATATTGTTCTATCATGACCTAACTAGGCTTAAAAGATTCGTCTCGTAATGTACATCAAAACCATGTAATTAGTTTTTTTTATTTACCCACGTTTAGTGTTCCATGCACGAGGAGAGAGATTTGATGTGATAGGTGGATAGTGATGTTTGAAGAGAGAATTTTGAGAATTTTGGTGATGGAATGGGAACTAAACACAGCCGCAGTAGACAGGTGGTAGTGTGCGCACTTTCAGAACCATTTCTTCAGGTTGCTTACACATTGCTGTGAACATTTTGAAGGAACTACAAGAACGGGTACGTGTGGAACGACCTGTCGGAGAACGACGTGATCTACCCGTCGGATGGGGTGGAGTACGTGCTCAAGGGCTCAGAGATCTTCCCTGGCTGCTCTTCCGGTACTGATCATCATCATCTCCCTACTCGACCTCTCCATGCACCTGGGCACTTGGCCACAAACACGCTGTCTGTGATAATTACTGCAGTAGAGAGTAGTTATCAATAATTAACTTGCTCTGTCTTTCGGGAGCACCTGTACTACCGCTCCTCTGCCCCATTTTGGCCGATCGTCAAACCTGTTGGACATGGGAGCTGGCTGGTAAAATGCGAGCGCAGCCTTTTTACGCCGTGCACGTTCCCCTCTCTGCGCCACCTCGTAATTCGCGAAGACTTGTGATGTGAACCGTACCCACCACAATTGACTTCATCCGCCGCACCCATCATCTGAATTAATGGCCACCTGTCTTGCTCGCCAGATCATTAACCTTTTTTTTTACTATCTCGCTGACAACTTCTCTGACCCTTTGCAGCCGATCGGTTCCAGCACCTCCGCGTGAGCGACAGGTCTCCGACGAAGCCCATGGCGCTGCCGCACAGCCACAAGCAGTACATGGACAGCTACAGAGACGACGCCGCAGAGGATGAGGAGGACGACGACGACGCGGCGGCGGCCGGCGGTGACCTGGGCCGCCGGTTCGGGCGGCTGGCCGTGGATGACAAGGAGTACTTCAGCGGCAGCATCGTGGAGGGCGCCGGTGGCCGTGGCACGCCGCTGCCGGCGTCGTCGCTCAAGCGGTCCAACTCGTACAATGAGGAGAGGTAACCGTCTCTTCGCCCTACCTAGCTTTTGGGATTACAGTTTTTTTTTTACAAAATGTCACAACAGGATTAAACGTACGTATGTTAATTTGTGCTTTTATTTTCGCACTCGTGTGGTCATATCTGGCCAAAGAGCCCACTCCCTAGGTCTCGTACACATGTAAACGTAGGTGTAGCATGGCACGTTAGGACTAAACGGGGAAGCTTGGAGTTTAGCCGTGACAGAACATAGAGGTCAAAAGGTGAGCAGTGTACGCCCTTGGCTCGTCAAAAGAAAACAAAGGCGAATGTATGTCCGTCGCTGAGATGGAATGCTGACGCGGCAGGAGTATTGTACTGTGTACCGTGTACTGTATGTGTCGCGGATGACTGGTCTGTGCTGGATGGATTTGTTGGCTCAGTGCTGCCCGTCGTGGTGCAGTGTGGACTGTGGACTTTTGCTGCATGAAGAAGAAGGCGTGGCATGGGGCACGGGCCATGTGCACTGTTTGGGGGTTGAGGCTGTACATTGGCGGTCGTACTTTGTGCACGCCAGTGTGGCTGTGTGGTGTGTACTGTACAGCGCAGTAGCTCAACAGTCACTGCACAGCTACACGCTGACAGCACACGTACGAGTGAGGAGCTAGCAGACGCTGACGCAAGTGATTACAGTTTGTATTTGCATGTAGCATCTACGTAGCCCATATATTTATATAACCACATACAAATTCAGAATCGATGGACTCGACGGCCTGACAATCTTTTGTTTGTTTTTTCAGGAGGCATGGCGTTGGCGGGATCGGCGAGGATGGAATGGATGAGCAGATGGAAGGCGACGGAGGGATCAGAGGAAGATGCATCCCGGGCAGGAAGAAGCAGCCGCCGCCGAAGTAGCTATAGACCACCGTTATTCAGGCGTCTTCCATCAGATTTGCGTGAACCAAAAAGCAAAAACGTATCTAGCTCTACCTGTGTAAGCGTAACACGATGCTTGGCCGAACGCTAGTGTGTTTAGCGTCTTTAGAGATCTGTGTAATGTTCAGAGCACGCATTGCATGCCAGTAGTACTGTACTGAGTAGCAGTAGACTAGCTGGTGGCCAGTTTTAGGCCTTGTTTAGATGTTAAATTTGAGAGGTTGAATTTAGGAGTAAGATGTCACTTCGTAATTATTGCGCTACTGTAGCATTTCGTTTGTATGTGCGAAAAATTGTCCAAAAATTGATTAATTGGGCTCAAAATATTCGTCTCGTAGAGTACAATAAAACTGTGCAATTATCATTGCGCTACTGTAGCATTTCGTTTGTATGTGCGAAAAATTGTCCAAAAATTGATTAATTAGACTCAAAATGTTCGTCTCGTAAAGTACAACAAAATTGTGCAATTAGTTTTTAATTTCATCTATATTTAGTACTCCATGCATGTTATGACATTTTGATGTGATGGAGAATCTTCTTTTTTATAGTAAATTTGGGAGTAGTATTTGGCATCTAAACCAAGGCCTTAATCAGCGTTGGAGGTCAGTGATCAGCGTCAAGCTGTGCCGGGAACAGTTGACGCACGGTGTAGGCCCTAGCTTTATGTGAAAGAAGATGCCATGAATCCATGATGACCATCATCCATTGCTGGATCCTGCCTGGTCCTGTGCTTCTCTGACGGCTGACGCACCGGCCATCGCTTCCTCCTCTGCTCATTGCGGCGTCGGGCGTGCAGTGCTTCCCCTGCCGCGCGCGCGCAGACACTCCAGGCTGCCATGCTATCTTTGCAAACACTGGCGCATTGCAGTGGCCCGCCGCCTGCTTTTGGTTTCATTTTCGCCCCCCGATCACTTTCCTCTTTACATATCCTTTTCTCCTTTTCGTGTTAATTTTTAGACGCTTTTGGTTTTTAGAAAGGTGAATGCTTCGTTAATTCATCTCACGCTGACCCAGGCAATTGTATGGTAAAGATCTTGTTAATCTTGGATACTGTAGGGTGCATGCCACTTCCGGCAGAATACTGTAGGGTGCATGGGGAGAGACGGACGTCGGTAAAAGCGGGAAGAAAGGATGGGCCGAGAAGGGGGCTGTGCTTGTAGCCCCGGCAGCCCAGTCGTGATACAATTTCTTCTTTTGATTTTGATGACGAAAGGAAAAACATCAGACAATTTCTTTGACGCCACCGAAAGACTCCCCACATACAAACAAACAGGCTACATGTCACAGAGCTTTGTACGGCACAGTCCGGTAGTCAATCCATAAGAGGTCAGGGTTTGGAAACGCCACGAACGGACACGACGCCACCAACTGGAGAAGGCCGGCTTGCCGGCGTGTCTCGCTCGTGGTCGCGTCGCGTGCGGCGTTGGGCCGGAGGGGCTTCGTTTCGTTCCGGATCATTCTTCATTCCATGGGCGCGGCCTTGGGGAGCGGCTTCCCCTCGAGGAACGACTTGAAGAGGAAGAAGATGCGGTCGGGCTGGTCGATGGGCACCATGTGGCCTGACCCTCGCACCGTCGCGAACAGCAGGCCCTTGTACTCGATCACGTACCCGGCCACGTCCTTGCCGTCCGTGGACCAGGGGCGCCAGTCGGCGGCCACGGGGAGCCCCAGCTTGGTCATAGACTGCTTCGTCGCGATCACCGGAACCATCCCGTCCAGGTCGCCGCTGTAGACCAGCACGGGGACGCCGCTGGTGGCGATGGCCCTCACGTACGGCAGCATCGACTTGCTCGGCGAGTCGCCAAACTTGAGCAGGTTGTAGGTCCTGTTCCGAGTTCAATTTTGGTCGTCGGGTCAGAGTACATTGCTAGCAAGCATATGCTACTGCTTCAATTCCACGTACGAGTAATGCAGAGAATGAGCAATACCTGCATCTGGTCCATGGGTACTTGAGCCCTGCATTCGCATGGATGGCTTTCTGCACCTCTGGTTTGTTCATGTACGCCTCCACGTAGTACTGGGCGCAAGGATCGGCCAAGTCCTGCATGCAGAGCAAAAATATAGTAGACACGCATCGTGGTCAATATATGGTCCTGCTTTAATTTGTGAGGTCAGATCATCATCGTGCACGTACCATGCAGTTGGATCCCGTTGGCTTGACCTTCTTGTCGTGGCAGGTGGCGGCGTAGACGTTGTAGATGTCGATGTTGCCGAGCTGGGCGTAGGCCGTGTCCCTGGCCCCCGAGCAGAGCGGCGAGTTGTCGTCGATGCCCTTGCAGCTCTGGGCGATGAGGTTGTGCGCCGTGTCCGACAGGAACGCGTGCTGCCACAGGTACTCGTATATCGCGCTCTGCTCCGCCGCGAACTCCAGGATCGCGAACCGGTCCAGCCACTTGAGCAGGAACTGGAGCGTGTCGCTCGCCGTCATGTTGTCCCCCATCGCCTTGTACACCTCCGTGTCCACGGCGTACGAGAACCCCACGCCCACCGGGCTCTCCAGGTACAGCACGTTCGCCACTACATATCCTCGCTGGCTTTAGTTGCCAATATGATTGTAATCTAATCTATAACACGATGCATGGAAAAGCTAAGGGTTCTGACGTGAGCTCCAGGTGTATTTGTTCTTGCAGAGGGTCTTGCCGTCCGTGTCCACACGGAACGCACCGATCTCCTGGAACGCTCCGATCCCCAACGACGAGCATCCAGGCCCTGCACAACCATGCCAATTGGCAATGCTAAATCAATCCATGCTGACAGGGAGGGAACTTTTGAGATTTGAGAAGCATGACACAAAGATTATACCTCCATTGAGCCAGAAAAGCAGTGGTTTCTTAGCAGGCTCAGCGGTGGCCTCCACAAAGTAGTAGAAGAGCGACTTCCCGAACTTATCACCGAGGTTGATGTACCCGGCATACTGCTGCATGACCGCATCCGCCGGCTGGCCGGGCAACGCGCCGGCGATCTTGTCCGCCTCCTTGGACCCCTCGCCGGCGGCGAGGGCCCGACATGAGAGCGCGGAGAAGAAGACGATCGCGACGGAGAGGCGCAGCGCCCTGGCGTTCGTCGTCGCCATTGTATCGGCAAAATGAGAAACAACCGGTGCTTCCGATGGAAAGGGCCTCGGCGTATATATCGTGCTCCGGATTTATAGACAGACCAATCTTTGCCAATAATAGGTCTGTTGTTTCTCCTTTGATCCTGTGAACAGATGGCTCGCTCCAGCAATTTTAGCCCGTTCGTTTTGTCGTTTGCATCTTTGTGCTATTAATATCTGATGAGACTCAGATCCAGGTCGTGCCATTCCCTCAGTTGGGCAAAACGAAATACTACCAGACATGAGCTGGGATGCAAATTTTAGTAGACCGTGCAGTTTGCTCGTCAAGGACGACCATGGTTTTAATTTGCACTTCTTTATATATTTTGATTGATGCTGTGTAGCAAGAGCAGGAGGTTAGTGGCGCATGGAAGAACAATGTCCATGTTTATGTAGGTGCAAATTCCGTGCAACCCGATGTTTTGGACCCCGACATGGTTTCCCAAACACACCTTTTGACTTGGATTTTTTGTTACAAAATATTTATAAAATGCAGGCAGAGTATATATATGTTTATGAAACTAGATACAAATATACACATGTACCATTTTCTATTATCTAAACTCTTAAAACAACTCAATGCAAAGTATGACTACATTAAGTATTATAGAGGCTAGAAGCGCAACGAGTTGTATGATGCACTCAATTACTGTAACTTCTCTAAACAGTTGACAATTTTAACTTTTGATGATCATGATTTGACTACTGATTTTTAACAAACACATATGCGAAATGGTTACGAGTATATGCGAAGTATATTGTTAGATTTATATTTATGGCAAATATAACTGATAGAGAAATAATTGCTGTTGTATTCCTCCAACCCTAGAAGGGTGGGTTATATGGTGATGTACATGGGCCTCAATGGGCCTAGTATACATGGGCCCTATGGGCTATATACAACATACTCTAACACTCCCCCGCAGTCTGAACTACCGGCGCAGCGGTGTTCAAGACTGGACAACAAAGAAAGGCAACACACTCCCCCGCAGTCACAACTAGCCACCTGCTATGTTGAGGCTGGAGCGAAACTCCGAGAACGTCGAGGAGGGCAAACCCTTCGTGAAGATGTCAGCAAACTGGGAGGTGGTCGGTACATGGAGGACCCGAACATCGCCGATGGCAACCCGATCTCGGACGAAGTGCAAGTCAATCTCGACATGCTTCGTCCGCTGATGCTGAACCGGGTTGGTAGAGAGGTACACGGCGCTGACATTGTCGCAGTAGACAAGCGTGCTCTTGGGGAGCGGGCTGTGAAGCTCCGCCAAGAGCTGTCGGAGCCAGGACACCTCAGCCACGCCGTTAGCGACAGCTCGGTACTCCGCCTCAGCACTGGAGCCGGAGACGACCGGTTGCCGCTTGGACGACCAGGAGACAAGGTTGCCGCCTAAGAAGACGGCATACCCTGACGTAGAGCGGTGAGTGTCCGGGCATCCAGCCCAGTCAGCGTCGGTGTAGACAACCAACTCAGCAGCAGGAGACCGGTGGAGAACCAGCCCGAAGTCAACAGTGCCACGGACATATCGAAGAAGACGCTTCAATGCTGTGAGGTGAGACTCCCGGGGATCATGCATGTGGAGGCAAACCTGCTGAACAGCATAAGCAATGTCCGGCCTGGTGAACGTGAGATACTGCAAGGCCCCCGCAAGGCTCCGGAAAGCAGTAGGATCAGCCACAGGAGCACCCGAATCTGCAGACAGCTTCGACTGAGTATCAACAGGAGTAGAACAGGGCTTGCAGTCTGACATGCCAGCCCGCTCCAGGATATCAAGAGCATACTGTCTCTGGTGAAGAAAGAGGCCAGAAGAGCGGGTCTCCACAGTGACCCCCAAGAAGTGGTGGAGCTGATCCAAATCTTTCATAGCAAACTCCTGCTGCAGAGAGGCAATGATGCGCCGAAGCAACTGCTGACTGGAGGCAGTGAGAACAATATCATCAACATAGATCAACAGATAAGCAATCTCATCACCATGTCGATAGACAAACAGAGAAGTGTCGGACTTGGCCTCCGTGAACCCCAATGTCACCAAGAATGTGGCAAAGCGAGAGTACCAAGCCCGAGGAGCCTGCTTCAGACCATACAGAGACTTGTTGAGCCGACAGACCAGATCCGGACGACTGGAGTCCACAAACCCTGCTGCCTGGCTACAATAGACAGTCTCTGACAGAGTGCCATGGAGGAAGGCATTCTTGACGTCGAGCTGGTGCACAGACCACGAGCGAGAGAGAGCAATCGAGAGGACCGTGCGCACTGTAGCAGGCTTCACCACTGGACTGAATGTCTCATCATAATCAACTCCAGGCCGCTGAGTGAAACCCCGGAGAACCCAACGAGCCTTGTAGCGCTCGAGAGTACCATCAGCCCGACGCTTGTGCGTCCAAATCCACTTGCCCGTCACCACAATGCAACCAGACGGACGTTGCACAAGGTCCCACGTCTGGTTGGCAAGGAGCGCCTCGTACTCCTCTTCCATCGCGCGACGCCAGTTGGGATCCGCCAGGGCGTCGCGGACAGAGGAGGGCACCGGGGAGATCTGCGGCTCACTTGAAGTGGAACATATAAATGGGAAGAAGTTCTTGAAATAAACAGGCACAAATTTCTTCCTGTTCTCATACATAGCCTTAAGGTACTTTAAGTGGTCAACCTTGTACTTATTGAGCATGTTTCCCCATAGCATCTCAAACTCCTCTTCTGTCAAACAGTTATAAACAATGTCATAGAAGTCCCTAGCAAATTCCTCATCTTTTGACAATGCAGCACCCATTAAGATTTCGGCTTTTGAGACAATATGGAAGAGGCAGTTTCTGTGCACTGCTTCTGGGAATTCCAGTGCAATCGCTGCTATCATCGCTCCATCCTGGTCTGTAATGATCGGGTCGAGGACGACCGAGACGAGGTGCTTGATGTGGAGCACGCCTGAAGCCTGGCTGTGCAGCTGGGCGACCGATGGATCGGTCAGAGCCAGCTGAGTCCCAGTGGGCGGCGCCTGGCGAGCAGCGGTACCCCTTGTGGTCAGGTGAGTAACCAAGGAACACACAACGTGTCGAGCGGGGCGCCAGCTTATGAGCAGCAGTGGCGGTGATGTTAGGGTAACATGCACAACCGAAGACACGAAGGTGATCGTAGGTAGGAGGGGTACCGAAGAGAGCGTGGTGGGGAGTAAGAGCAGGACAAGCGGTGGAAGGGAGGCGGTTGAGAAGGTAGGTGGCGGTGTGTAGACTCTCGGCCCAGAAGCGCGGGGGCAGCGAGGCCTGGAGTAGAAGGGTGCGCATGACGTCGTTTGTGGTGCGAAGCATGCGCTCAGCCTTGCCGTTCTGAGCGGAAGTGTACGGACAAGACATGCGCAACTGAACACCGCGAGAGAGGAAGAAAGAGCGGGAGGTGTGGTTGTCGAACTCACGCCCGTTGTCACACTGAACGGCTTTCACAGGAACACCGAACTGAGTGGACACCCAGGCAAAGAAGTGGAGGAGGGTGGGAAAAGTCTCAGACTTGGTGCGCAAAGGGAAAGTCCAGAAGTAATGGGAGAAATCATCAACAACCACAAGATAGTATTTATAACCCGAAATACTGGATACAGGAGAGGTCCACAGATCACAGTGAACAAAATCAAAGGCATGCGCAGCATGCGAAGAAGAAGCATAAAAAGGAAGTCTAACATGACGACCCAGCTGCCAAGCATGACAGAAGTGCTCAGCTGAAGCTCGAGTACAAGAGATATCTGAACTATGACTAAGCTGAGACAGAACATCTCGGCCAGGATGACCAAGACGACGATGCCAAGTGGTGGAAGAAGTCATCGCCAAAGCAGCTGACGGTGGAGAAGCAGCGGAAAACGGGAGGCGAAGAGTGTAAAGGGGCCCCGCGCTGTCACATCTGAGCAGAGGGCGTCGGGTAGCCAAATCCTTCACAGTAAGACCAGAAGTGTCAAATTCGATAGAACAAGAGTTGTCAGCAGTGAATTGGCGAATGGAAAGAAGATTATGAATCATTTAAGGGGCAACAAGAACACTGGAAAGGCGAAAAGGACCAGAAGAAGAACCCACGGAGGTGACAGGAAGACAAGAGCCATCACCGACCATGATAGAAGTGGGATAGGAGGGATGGGGGGGATGAATCGATCAGGAGTGGTGTGGAAAGACGCTCCCGAGTCGGCGACCCACTCATGACCGACAGGAGGGGTCAGACCCATGGTGCTGAAGGTCTGAGCCAAAGACGCCTGATCCCACCCCGGCCAGGTCTGAGGCTGCGGGGGTGGGGTCCAGGCCGGCCCAAGCAGTGACGGACCGGCGAGCATGGGCGGCGGCGGACGTGGTCCTCCCCCCTGCCCCTGGAAAGGCCACATCGAGATACGTCCCGACCATGGGTTGGCGAAGGATGGCCAGGGCGCACCTCCAGGACCAGGGGCAGAGGCAGGAGAAGCTGGAGCTGCCGATGAGGGAGTGGGCCCGGAGGCAGGGGAACCAAGAGAGCTGGACGGAGAGGCAGGAGGCGGTGGTGTAGCCACCAGCGCCTTGGTGGTCGAGGAGGTGGACGAAGGCGGGGGGGCAGGCGACGCGTGGCCCCGAGTGATCTCCTCAAGGACGAGGTCATCCCAGACCTGCTGGAAGGAGGGGAACGGCTTCTGGCGACGGATCCATGTGCGGAGGTGCTCAAAGGAACTGTTGAGCCCCCTCAGCACATTGAGCACCAGGATGTTGTCCTCCAACGGGAACCCAAGGTCCCGAAGGCCATCAGCCTTGGTCTTCATCTGCCTGCAGTACTCACTCACAGACAGGTCCCCCTGCTCGAAGGTGCGGAAGGACGCGTCGAGCTGGAGGGCCCGAGCCTCGGCATTGCCGAGGAACTGCCCCTCGAGGGCCAGCCACGCCTGGCAAGCCGTGCCGTCGTGGCGACGGACGAGGTCCTGAAGATCAAGGGATATGGTCCCGTTGATCCAGGACATGACGACGCTGTCCAGGCGGCGCCACGCCATGTCACGCGCCACGACAGGCGTGTCGAGGAGGACGTGGTCGTCGAGGACGTAGCGGCGCAGGGTGATGAGGACCTGATCACGCCAGCGAGCGTAGGAGGGAGACATCGGGTCGAGGACGACCGAGACCAGATGCTTGATGTGGAGGACGCCGGAGGCCTGGCTGTGCAGCTGAGCGATCGAGGGATCGGTCAGAGCGAGCTGGGAGCTCGTGCACGGCGCCAGGCGAGTGGAGGAGGCGACCTGCTCGACGATGGGAGCTGGAGCGGCCGGTGGCGGGTGCTGGCCCATGGAGGCGAGCAGGAAGTGCTCGGCCTCGGCCACCTGGCGAGCGAGCGCGTCGGCCGCGGTCTGCTCCCTCTCCCAGGCGAGAGCAGCCTCGCGGGCACGCGACTGAGCGGCGGCGGCCTCCGTCTTGGCGGCGAGAAGAGCTGCAGCGAGGGCAGCGGCCGCCGGTGGAGCGCCAGGGAGAAGCGCTGCCGATGATACGAAGCTCATTGTGCAACACTCAACCACTGTTAAGGCAAGTACATGCTTGATAGAGGAATAATTGCTGTTGTATTCCTCCAACCCTAGAAGGGTGGGTTATATGGTGATGTACATGGGCCTCAATGGGCCTAGTATACATGGGCCCTATGGGCTATATACAACGTACTCTAACAATAACTAACACATATCCAGTTTAATCCACTAACTTTTCAAAAAATCAATGCTGAAAAAGATATTAAAAACTGGGAGAGTAAATTGCAGAAGGTGCAAGATGGGTGGTGGTGATGATGCTGACCAAACAGTTATCTATAGTGACCTTAGGCTTATTTAGAGTTTAGGGTTTTATAAAATACATTAGATTGCGATTACATGGGAGTAAGTCTACCGTTTAGCTTTAATAATGTTAAATATGCGCAACCCAATTCAAATTAATAAGTTTTTTGCGAATAAATTCAAATTACTAACTTGAGATGTACTACAAACGAATAACCTCGAAAATTTGAAGTCTTTCATGACGCTATCCACCCAAATCGTATCGAAGCCGCAGGGCGGGGAGGACATGACGCGCTAGACAGAGAATCCCTCCCCAAACTCCGAAACTCCCCGCCGCTCGCCCCCACCTGAAACCCCGACGACATGGGAAGCAAGAAGAAATCGAAGCCGAGCAGGAGCAAGAAGAAATCCAGAACCAGCGCCGACCAGGCCCTGGCCCTAGACTACGTCCGCGCCTGGGCGCACCCCGCGCCGCCACCTCCGGAACCCTCGGCGGCCGATGCTGACGCGGACGACTTCCTGCCGGCCCAGCCTGCGCGCGGCGGCGGCGGCGGCGACGTCCAGCATGCGCGCGGCGGCGGCGGCGGCGACGTGCTGTTTGAGCTCCACTCCCACTCGAACCACAGCGACGGTTTCCTCTCCCCCTCCGCGCTCGTCGAGCGCGCCCACCGCAACGGGGTAAGCTGACAGACCTTATATGACCACTGGTACGTTTGCCCGCTAGGTGTTTGAGGAAATGTTCGTGGGGTTTGATCGGCGGTGTTGCTTTGTGCTATGTGGGATTCGACTTTGATTGCCTAATCGTGTGCGTACGCTTTAGTTCTTTGAGCTAATCCAAGAATTGTGTTGTGAGCTTGCACATGTTATTATACCTGCCAGTGTGAGTGCATAGCTGCGTCATAATATGCGGAAGTGCTGTATTGGTGACTGGAGTATCTAGGAGGGAAACTGTTTCCTTTGAAGTTCCAACTCCCCTCTGATGATCCGTTTGTTTAAATTTGAATGAAGCTGTCATCTTTAGACATGCATTAGGTAGTTTAGTATGCGGAAGTGCTGTACTGGTGACTGGAGGATCTCAGAGGGAAACTGTTTCCTTTGAAGTTCCAACTCCCCTTTGATGATCCGTTTGTTTAAATTTGAATGAAGCTGTCATCTTTAGACATGCATTCGGTAGTTCAGATAGTGCATTGCTTAGCTAATTGCTTCTAAAAAAATATTGAGATGCGTTAGTGTCGGTTTCCGCATGAAGTGTTTCCATGGAGTATGTACCATAATCTACCTCTTGTAGTTTCTGTATGGTTGTGCGATGGTTGAATGTTATATATCGTTGAGCACATAGTGTAAATCTTGAATGATGAGATAGGAGTGACTAAACTATATATGTTTCTGGCATAGGTGAAAGTCCTTGCCCTAACAGATCATGACACCATGGCTGGCATACCAGAATCTGTTTCGGCAGCTTCCAAATTCGGCATTAGAATAATTCCTGGAGTTGAAATCAGTGCGTTATATAATCCAAGGTAAGTGCCTTTTAGCTTTTAGCAAAAGGATCTTTTATATCGTGTTTGGCAAAAATCATCAAATAGCATGCAACTTAATGAATCAATCATCCTATTGTTGCACACTCGTTAATAGATCTGCAATACTGCAATATTATTTTAATTTTCTATTGCCTTTCTATGTTTCATATGGTGATTCATTATATTATGAATTTCATTGTCTACAAGGGAAGTTGCTGGTGCTGGTGAACCTGTTCATATCCTTGCATACTATGGTACATGTGGTCCATCAAGGTCTGATGAGTTGTACAGCATGCTACTGAACATTAGAGATGGGAGATACTTACGTGCAAAGAATATGCTGGCAAAGCTAAATAGACTCAAGGTGCAAATAAAGTGGGAGCATGTAACCAAAATTGCTGGTGAGGGAGTGGCACCTGGTCGATTGCATGTAGCAAGGGCTCTGGTTGAAGCAGGTTATGTAGAGAATATAAGGCAAGCATTCAACAAGTACCTTGGTGATGATGGCCCTGCATATGCCAGGTTAATGCTTCATCCCAAATAAGCATTTCTTTTTCCTTTTCTTGAAAGAATAAAACAATATTTTTTGAAGAGACCAAATAAGCATTTCGTCTGATGTGAAAGATCTTTGTGTTAATAACAAGGCCTGTGTTTTTTGCAGAGGCAGTGAACCATTTGTTGAGACTGTTGTGCAGTTAATTAGTCGTACTGGGGGTATATCTGCACTTGCTCATCCTTGGTCATTGAAGAATCCGGATGCAATAATCAGGTCTTTAAAAGGTGTTGGCCTGAATGGTATGGAGGTCTACAGAAGTGATGGAAAGGTTGATGGTATGTGCCGTCGCTTCGCGCATGATAACTTGAGATAGAATGGAAAATTTTATTTGTTAACCTACGCTGGTCCTTCCTGGGGGGGGGGTATTTTGGTCATTACTCATTATGATAAGTTGCATTACTTTACAGGATTTAATGAATTAGCTGAGAAGTATGGACTTCTGAAACTCGGAGGTTCAGATTTCCATGGAAGAGGTGGTAAAGATGAATCAGACATTGGAACGGTCAAGCTTGCTATTACGACTTTGTGCTGCTTCTTGAAGATGGCTAGGCCTATCTGGTCTTCTGCTATGAAGGGCATCCTACTTAAGTTTGCAGAGGAGCCATCTTCTGCAAATCTAGGAAACATACTTAAGTTTGGACGACTTACCAATATTGATGATTTTTCTCCAATAAACACTGGTATTGATGTTGTTGATTTCTGCTTATCTTCATGGTCAAGCAACGATGACATGGAAGCCGCTGAACTTGAGGAGGTAAGACTGAAGCTTGCCCATTATGGAGCAGAAAGATGACATCGACGACATGGTCATTTTGAGTAATGTTTTCCGCCTAGTTCAGCCTGCAGTATGTGTTGTTGCAACCCAATGTTTGTGTTTCACTTCTTCCTTTTGCAGCCCATCAGAACTAATATGTTGTTTATTAGTTGATGACCTTTTTGAAAGTAAATATGCCGAATCTGGTAATCTTTAACATTTTAATCAAGAATGTATATTTCTCTATGATATTTTAAGGAGGAAAAGAATTATTCCGAAGGTAAGCGTTAAAGTGATGTGCATAGAATCAGAGAATATATTGTCTCCTGTTCCTGTTCTATTCTCCTCTACCATATTGGTGATGCTCCTTCTATGTTTTCTATTGTTGACCTTTGAGAATGATGACTGTCCTCTTTATTTATGTAGTTTCTTCTAGTTTCATTCAGTAAACTAGTAAAGCAAATATTGAGTAATCTATCTGTTGTCTTGCATTGTTTATATGTTTTAGGCTAATAAATGCTTTTAGATTTTTGGATTTAAACTATTCTATCCTTGGACCTGATTCGAATCATTTAGCTATGAATGTTAGGCTTAATCAATTAAGCGTATTGAAATGGCAAATAATATGCAGATATATAAACAATTTGGCTCCAGCCAATGTTCCTTTGCAGGATCAATCTGGATCAATAAATAATTTACTGTTGAGTACCCCCTCATTCATGGCATCCCACTAAAGCGTAGGAGCCAACAGACGATGGATTGCCATTATTTATATGGTAGTCTGAACCTTCAAATTCCCTGGGCTTCTTGGCAGATGAAGAAATCCCTGTCATGGTTGTTGTAGCTTAGTCTGTTGTGGATTATCGTGAGTCTCTTAAGCCACATCTTTAATTTAATATTTGATGTTTTGTTTGATAAACATTATCCTGGATGCATAGAGTATATAAACATTTCGATCTTTTCAACTAAAAGTTGTGGCCTTTTCTACGGACCTGTTTACCAAATACTAGTCTCATCTGTCTTACGAACTGTGTTTTGGTACTACTTACAGTTCCTGTCCTCAGTTGCTACCTGGCCTAATAGCAAAAGCACAATTTCACCTGTAAGATAATAATGTCATTTGTACTTAGGAAGGGGTCAATCTTACTAAATGAGCATGGGGTGATCAACTGGAAAATGTCCAACCTTAACTCTGTAGCCCTTCTTGTTTTGTAGTAGACCACTTGTTTTAGTTTGAGCTTCTGTGTGGGGCCATTGTTACCCCTTTTTGGTTCTACGGCAGTGAATGATGCCCAAAGTGGTGAGGTCAATTGTCATGTTGTCATGCTCAGTTTTTTCCTAATCCTTTATCATGCTACTTTTTTTTAATCCGTTGACTACTTTAGTTACATTGTCTTAGCTGTTGCTGAGCCGCATGCCATCATCAAATTTGTCACATGTTTCCTGTTAGGGCATGGAGACCTAATTATTTCGTGCCGTGCATGATTAGCCTGTTGATTAAAATGTTAAAGTGATGTGCATAGAATCAGAGAATATATTGTCTCCTGTTCCTGTTCTATTCTCCTCTACCATATTGGTGATGCTCCTTCTATGTTTTCTATTGTTGACCTTTGAGAATGATGACTGTCCTCTTTATTTATGTAGTTTCTTCTAGTTTCATTCAGTAAACTAGTAAAGCAAATATTGAGTAATCTATCTGTTGTCTTGCATTGTTTATATGTTTTAGGCTAATAAATGCTTTTAGATTTTTGGATTTAAACTATTCTATCCTTGGACCTGATTCGAATCATTTAGCTATGAATGTTAGGCTTAATCAATTAAGCGTATTGAAATGGCAAATAATATGCAGATATATAAACAATTTGGCTCCAGCCAATGTTCCTTTGCAGGATCAATCTGGATCAATAAATAATTTACTGTTGAGTACCCCCTCATTCATGGCATCCCACTAAAGCGTAGGAGCCAACAGACGATGGATTGCCATTATTTATATGGTAGTCTGAACCTTCAAATTCCCTGGGCTTCTTGGCAGATGAAGAAATCCCTGTCATGGTTGTTGTAGCTTAGTCTGTTGTGGATTATCGTGAGTCTCTTAAGCCACATCTTTAATTTAATATTTGATGTTTTGTTTGATAAACATTATCCTGGATGCATAGAGTATATAAACATTTCGATCTTTTCAACTAAAAGTTGTGGTCTTTTCTACTGACCTGTTTACCAAATATTAGTCTCATCTGTCTTACGAACTGTGTTTTGGTACTGCATACAGTTGCTGTCCTCAGTTGCTAGCAAAAGCACAATTTTACCTGTAAGATAATCAGCATGGGGTGATCAACTGGAAAATGTCCAACCTTAACTCTGTAGCCCTTCTTGTTTTGTAGTAGACCACTTGTTTTAGTTTGAGCTTCTGTGTGGGGCCATTGTTACCCCTTTTTGGTTCTACGGCAGTGAATGATGCCCAAAGTGGTGAGGTCAAGTGTCATGTTGTCATGCTCAGTTTTTTTCCTAATCCTTTATCATGCTACTT
This sequence comes from Echinochloa crus-galli, assembly GCA_900205405.1. Taxonomy (NCBI): domain Eukaryota; kingdom Viridiplantae; phylum Streptophyta; class Magnoliopsida; order Poales; family Poaceae; genus Echinochloa; species Echinochloa crus-galli. Next base: position 3,108,359 of record OAMR01000082.1, read on the forward strand.
TTTTTAATCCGTTGACTACTTTAGTTACATCGTCTTAGCTGTTGCTGAGCCGCATGCCATCATCAAATTTGTCACATGTTTCCTGTTAGGGCATGGAGACCTAATTATTTCGTGCCGTGCATGATTAGCCTGTTGCCAGTTTGGTTGCTGCGTCATTAGGCCCTAACCTTTCCCCTTGGGGCAGCGTAATGGCCACTAATCCTTACGCGTTTACTCCTCTTGATGAATGAACAGCAGCCACGATTTTATTTAAAAGATTATCACCCGCATGTGGTATTTTTTGACCCACACTTTAGAACATTATCTCCGCCCGTGTGATGTTAGACCACCCAGCGTAATGTGACTGTTGTGTGGATGGACCAAAGGAGGCTCCGTATTGATAAGCATTGCAGACCCATCACCTTTCTGCTTCTGTTTTTGTACATTCTTTTTCGTAAGAAGATGATGGTTGCTTTCTGGGCCTACGCCTAGTTGTGGTCTATGTGTTAGATTGTGATTTCTATTCCCTGGAAAGTGGTCAAGAGGTGGTTTAGTTGGCGCCATCTCTCTGTTTGCTTCGAGATGTTTCTTTAATCCTTCTCTAGAACCAATCCCTGTGCTAAGCCCATCACTTAACTATTCGGCAAATTGCCTTGGGATCTTGATGGAATGGAAGGACATGTACTGTAGGAAACCCTGCTGCTCAGGCTACCATGCCTGTTCCATCTATCCAGAGCCTTGCAGCAAGCTACACGAAGATCCACTTCGCCTCCAGATGTTTCTTCAACCCTTCTCCAAAATTCTCGTTGCAAACCTTTTAATCACTTCACTATCTAGCAATTTTTCTCAGGTTCTGGAAGCACACGCACTGTTATGAACCGTGCTGTCCAGGTCAGGTTACCAACTAACCAGCACCTGCTATGTCCATCCCCATTCCCATCCTCGCAAGTCGCAATAAACCACCGGAACCAAATTTGCAAGTCGCAATACAAATTTGATTCTGGCTGGAGGATGCAGACAAAATCCCTTTTAAGCAAAGGTAACCCGAAGCCCCAAGGCAGTGATCTTGTGGTTAGGCACCTCCATCCCCACTCCCGTCCCCAAAGATGGCGAATCCGAAAACCCCCCACGACGGGCCTCCGCGGCCTGGATCCGACACGTCAATATTCCCCCGCCGATTCTGGCCTCCGTTTCTGTGGCTGCGGACGCCTTCAACGTCCCCGCCCGCGCTTTCCCTTTCCCTTCCTCCGCCCCGTCCCGCATCGCAGCGGCGGCGGCCAGAACACGCACGCGCCCCGTCCGTGTCCGTCGCTACCAGCCCACAGCAGGGGAGAGGAGACTACTCCAGTACTCCGTGAGGCCGTGACCACACGAAAAAAGCCGCTTTCTTTTCTGCATCGATCGCGGGCGCACTCGTGCTCCGCCCGATCACTTGCGAAAACACACACATTGATCATTGAAGTGAACGTACAGAACGCAGGGGAGGCTGGAAGGGTTTGTGCAAGTGCAATGTGGCGATCCCCTTTATTTGTCTGGTCAACAATCGGGTGTCTGGTGTTGTGGCTGTTGCGCGTCCTCCTTTTCGGAACAGGGAATGGAATCGTTTTGCCTCGCATTTCGGTTTTCCGGTGCGGAGGAAACCCCATCGAACGTCCAATCAACTGCCAAACCCCACGATCACCAAGATCGGCGAGGAATTGGTCGTAAAGAATGAACCCCCATGGCATCAAATCGGGCGATTCGGGCGGCCCTCAGTCACACTCGTACCCTGTACAAGCTTTTCGGTTCTGTACTGTATCCTCGTACAAGATGATGCCTCCAGTACATTAGGCCATTCCCAACCCAATTACTAAGATGGTGTCCATAGCATTAAATAGTATGCCACATAGGATAAATGATGAGGTGTCAACTGAGTTAATGAAGAAAGAGAAGGAAACTGGGTCTTGCATGAGACATGGTTTCTACACGGCATCCAAGACAAGATGAGAGGAGAGTGCCATTTAATTTGAGTACAAGACATCAGTGTTTGCTTTGGGAGGGTAGTGTTTAGTATCAGTTTCTTAATGATGTGGAAGCTATGGACATCACCAGTGATGTCTTGGGTTGGGACTGGCCTTATACGTATATGCACCTGTGTATATGCACCTGTGCAAATCCACACAGATATGAGAGATGATTGGGCTAGAGAAAGGATTGTTTAAACCACCTCCTCGTCTACAACGACGAGATACTTGTGTTTGTGTACGTACTCAACCATCAGGGCAAGTACAACCGTGTAGACAGCTTACTGTCTTTTTAGCCAAACAGACAGCTTAAACAGACAGTTTTATACAGTGGTATAGACAGCTTGCTGTCTGCAGGGTGTTTAATTCAGCCTTTGACACACAAATAAAGATGATCTTGTGCATATTTGATCTTTGTAGTCATTTTTGTTGCATACATGAGACAATGCACCATATATTCAAATATTCCGCATTACTCATAAAATAAACATCTATATAATAATTATATATATATATAATGGTCTTGGGAATACATCATGTGATATAATAATAAAGTCACCATTTCATTGGACACATGTTTGTTGTCCCTAGCTGAAATAGGAGTCGAGAAATCATCTTCTGACTGATTTTGGTGTCCAACAATATTAAATTGTTGAGACAAGTTAGGCTGGATCAAGTTTATGAATCCTCCAATAGGTGTTGCATTATTTCCCCTGCCATATTGTACACATATGTATCATCAGAACAACAGATGGACAGCCATGAAAGTGCCATCAAAAACCAAAGTACAAATCCATAAACAAACTAGTCTGAAAATAGATTGAAGTCCTGTCATTAGCACTGATCTACTTGCAGAGTGCAGATTGCAAATAGCAGTTACTCCTAGAACCAGTGCTAAAACTTCTGCCTGTATGGATGGCGCATGAACTTGTCTAATCTGAAGCAAAATGGTAGGTGGTTAGATAAAGCGTTGCTTCTGATGCAATTTTAAACCTTTCTGTGGGTTTTTTTATATGGAACGGAGCAGCACCTGATTGTGCTAAACCTATTTTTTTCAGTATTAATAACTACGCATAGCTCATCCATGGAAGATAAAACACTGGATCAAACATATAAATAGCAGTAAGCACATGAATGCAAATGCGAGTGAAAGGCACTCGGACTGATTCGTAGTGGCTTGGCAGAAAAGTGGCCAAACAAAAATAAATCAGAAGCATGGAGCAACAGAAATGCACTTCCAGTTCACTTTCTCTCAGATAGGAGCAGCTAGCAGAATAAAATGCAGACCTAGAACTTGTGATAATATGTGCTTATTACAACCTAAGATAGGAGCAGCTAGCAGAATCAATCTTTGCATGACCACAATACTGAAACACAAGACAGTATATCCCAAATATTAACATCTAAAATTAATTCCTAGCCATATGATTCCCATCAATCGATCATGGATGCACCTAAATTTTTTGCAAGTGCTCACAAAGCAACTTGAGCTCATCACAGAACGAGACGACGACTGAGACGGAGCGTGCGTCGTGGGAGGGGGTTTTTGCAAATTTTGGGTGCATGGCGACGGGTCTCGCCGACCCGTTGTACATGCCCTCAGCACTGCTTACTTGGAGTCAGCAGACCGTAGCATACAAGCTGCCGCGTAGACCACGCTCTCTCACTCGACACTCGACACAGCCATGTGACAGCTAGATCTGATGATCTTACCAGGTCACACCGCTTCTCCGCCAATCACCACCTGCCAGGTGCCCTCCGTCGACCGGCACCTGCCCGGGCACGCGCGTCCCCTGCAGTGAAAGATCTCGACTGGTGCCGGTAACAAGCGAGCGCGGACACCTGGCGCCCTCCCGTTGGCCGAAACCTACCCCTCGCGCGCTTATAAAAGACCGCGGCAACGGCTGCTCTTGTGTGCTCATCGAACTCATCACTCCTCAATCTCTGCGCCTCGCGAATCGCTTGCGCGAAAATCTTTCGGTAGATTATATTCTCAAGGCTTCAGGTCTCCTCTGTTCCTTGCATCTGATCCCCTAGATCGTGAGAAAATCCATGGCCACGACGATAGATTGGCACGGCCGCGGCGCCGCTCTTCCGGCAGCCATGTACGAGATGGTGGACAGCAAGGAGCTCGTGCGCGCGCTTGCGCCGGCCATGCACCACCACCAGCAGCAGCAGCAGCTTCCGACCATCTCGTTCGGGTACCCCTGCTCCGGCGGGGAGCACCGGGGCGCGGCGGCGAGCGAGCTCCTCGGCGCCGGCGGCGGCCTGAACCTGACGCCGGCGCAGATCCTCCAGGTGCAGTCGCAGCTGCAGTTCCTGCGCCGGCCGGGCGGCGCGCTGGCCGCGGTGGCCACGCGGCCGATGAAGCGGCAGGCGCCGGCGCCGGCGCCGCTCCCCGGGCCGGCGTCCAAGCTGTACCGCGGCGTCCGGCAGCGGCATTGGGGGAAGTGGGTGGCGGAGATCCGCCTGCCGCGCAACCGCACCCGCCTTTGGCTCGGCACCTTCGACACCGCCGAGGAGGCCGCGCTCGCCTACGACGCCGCCGCGTTCCGCCTCCGCGGGGACTCCGCCAGGCTCAACTTCCCCGAGCTCAGGCGCGGCGGCGCGCACCTCGGCCCGCCGCTCCACGCCGCCGTCGACGCCAAGCTACACGCCATCTGCAACGGCACGGGCAGTGCGCCGCAGAGCCAGAGCCAGAGCAACGCCACGGAGGCGACGGCGACGGCGACGACTCCGAGTACATTCTCCTCGGCGAGCCCGGACGTCAAGAGAGAGCCCGGCTGCTCCGGCTCCGAGGCCTCCTCGTCCGCGGACGGCGACGTGTCCTCGACTGGCTCCTCCGACGTGGTTCCGGAGATGCAGCTTCTCGACTTCTCAGAAGCGCCATGGGACGAATCCGAGAGCTTCCACCTGCGCAAGTACCCATCGCTGGAGATCGACTGGGACTCGATCCT
>OAMR01000082.1:3118842-3135441 GCA_900205405.1 Echinochloa crus-galli
CCCCCCCCTCCGCCGCCGCCGCCGCCGGCCTCACCCACCGCCCGCGGCCGGTGGCGCCCTCGCCGCCGTCCGCCACCGCCCGCCTCCCGACCCTCCGCCGGCCAGCCCATGCCCCTCCGCGGCGGCGCCGCCGCCCCTCTCGAGGTAGAAGACGAAGAGATCCCGTGGCCCATATTACCCGTACGAATCTCAAACATTGGAAGACAACTGGTCTAAAAAGTTTCCGGAAGCCATATAGGAACCCCGGTTGCAAGCCCCGTCGTGTGTGTGAGGGTGACACCTTCATTCCCTTTCTCAAAATACAAACATGGGTTTAGATTTATTTCCTCCAAAGTCCATATATATCCCGTTCCCAAGGGAAAAGGGGGGCTGGAGTGGGCTGAAAGAGATGAAGGGAAGGTTTCAGCCTGGCTGGAAATAAACGGAAACTGGATTAGAGACTGAGAGGATAGAGTTGGGCCTATGATGGGCTGGTACTAAGAAGGAAGAAGGGAACTGCTTTTGGCCCAATAGAGGCTTTGAATTTTAGAAATAATTTAAACCTTTCTCGAGAAAGGGATATCCAAATTTGAACAAAAATTCAAGTTTGAAACAGAAAAGCAGAATAAATAGTTTTGAAACTGTAAGATAAAATTTAGATTTCTTGTATTGCTTGGTATGCTTGACCCGTATCTCTAAGTGAAGGATACATTGGCGAGCTAATATGTTGGCTCCAAATCAAATGTGCCCATATATCTATGTGAAGGATGTACTATGCCCATGTTCGCTTGGATTATCAGCCACCAGTCAACAATGTTTTTCTCTCAGCAAAAACCAGCACCAGCCACCAACCAGCCAAACAGGCCGCCCCAAAGAGTCACAACAAAGATTGCCGCAATTTATTTGTGTTCTTCTTCTTGATTGTGCCATCATATCATGTTTGATTTGTATTCGAATTTGACTTTTTTTCTTATTTTAACCTTTTGCCTCGGCTCTATTGGAAATAATCAGTGTGTTGCGTAAGCCATGTCAGCGCGCATTGGGCATATGCCCCCGCTACACACACAGCCATAAACACATGGTTAGATAAATATCTACTTCTACACTTATTTTATATATCCTCATGCAATGCAAAGTTAGTCTTGAAAACATCCTAGAAACTTTCAAATACGTCCACTGCTGAAACTGAGTTGCATGCTGGGCTGCATGGTGGAGTAGGAAGGATACGCCGATTACCTTGGCCGTGGCGGGTAGGCTGCCGACCTGCTCAGCCTTTGTTGGTGAGGTGGTTTCTGTTGTGTAATGCTACCGTTCGTGCGATGCTAGTTCTTATTTGTTTGTGTTCTTCGATTTTCTTGCGTATTGTCTCTCGTATGTTGCTAGGTTCTGTTTGTGTTCTTCCATTGTATTTTCCGTTGGCTAATCCATACTTATATCATATATGTATGCATGCAACGCAAAGTAACTAAATATCCTGATTAGTGCGGCTGCCATGCCTTTCGTAGGCCAAAGATCCATCAAACAGGAACGGCCTGGTTTAATGTGTGCAGACTCAGCTCCCAAGTCAGACCCACCTAATTGAACGATTAATGTGGTGAGAATAAACACCGCGCAAACAAAGATAACTGAATAGATGAGAGTGGGGTGGGATGATTAGTAAACGATTATTTTTTTTTGTATGTAGGACATTAGAAGAACTACAAGATCGAAGAGTGGTTTAGTAATAAAGATAAAAATACAGGAGACGACGGACGAGAAGGCAGCAAGCCAGAGTTCCTAGGCAATAGCACATGTTGCACTTGCATTGCCCTTGGGTCGGGCGTGCTGCAGTGGCAGAGCCGTCCTTGCTGGCTGTGGACAACCAACGTTCGTGACGATCTTAGCCAGCAGCCATCAGCAGAGCAGCATTGTGAATTGTGATCCGTTACCGGACTTCAAAACCATGATTCACTTCGTCACAATTTACATAAGAATCTAAGGAATTTCACAACATCTCTTACACATAAGGCACTTGGCTTCCATTCAATTCCACCATCGCACAAGCGCCCCCCACCGCATTGTCACTTGAGGAAGCTGCTCTTGCAACTCTGCGACGAAATGTGCACGTCCTTCCTGAGCCCGGCGGCGGCGATCTCGCAGCGCACCCCCAGCCTCCGCTGCCCGAACCCGAGCGCGCCGACGTGCACCTGCACCGTCACCTCCACCGCCAGCTGCAGCGCGAGGGGCTCCCGGGAGCCCCTGAGCGCCTTGTCCACGGCCCTGGGCGTGCGGCCGTCGTGCGGCACCCCGCGCAGCGCCAAGGTGAAGTCCGTGGCGTCCTCGCCGCCGTCCGCCGGCTGCCCGAGGTCGCCGGTGGCCAGCGTCGCCCCGTGGTGCAGCAGCCTCGCGCTCCCGCCCCTGTACCACAGCGCCGTCATCTTGTTGGGGTTCACGGCGGTGAGGAAGAGGTCGTAGTCGGTGTGCGGCGGCCGCGACGCCACGGCGCGCGCGGTGAGCCCGTCGACGGAGAAGCTCGGGACGCCCGGCCGGAGCACGACGAGCGCGATCAGGACGGCGGCGCCCAGGAGCAGCGCGGCCGCGAGCAGCGCGCCGAGCGTGCGCGCCACGCACGGGGAGCACGCGCCGGGGCCCGCCTCGTCCTTGCTCCTCTTCTTCTTCTTCGCGCCGCCGCCGCGGGCGTTGCGGTAGCGCTCGGCGAGGTAGGCGTTCTCGGGGGGAGGGACGCGGTATATCTGGTCCTTCTGGACGTGGACGACGTACGTGTCGGGCGCCGGGGCGGGCGCGGCGGCGACGGGCTGGAGCAGGGAGCCGAACGCGGTGGAGACCGCGGAGGAGGAGGCCGGGTCGGGCGACGACGCCGGCTGGAGGGCCCTCTCCGCCATGTCGTCGGGGGCAGCGACGGGAGGCGGCGAGGGGCGGGGAAGTGGGGACCGGGCGGAGGGCGTCGCATCAGGGGTGCGGCGGCCCGCGCGGGCGATTTGGAGGGAAAGCAGGGGGAGCGGCCGGGCGCGCCAACGGGAGGGACACGGTTTTAACGACACGCCTATTGTTGGGGGGTGCGGCACACACCTGCATGCCTGCATGCATATCTGGAGCGGCCGGTCAAAGGCCCACGTCACCCAGCGGCCGGCGGAGCGGCTCTTGGTTGGTGGTTGCGACGCGCGCCGGTTGCAATCTGCAACGGCGTCGCGCAGGCGCTGGACGCGGCGCCGGCCTAGACGCTCTCTCGGCTTCTCGCAAAAGAAAACGGAGACCTTGCTATATGGTGAGGGGTGTAATTTTCACTAACCGTTACTCCAGGTTAGTTGATTTGAATGACGTAGCAATGCACATTTGAGGAGTTAAAAACTCTTGCCTTTTTTTTTTGGAAAGAGCAATCCTAAGCCATCCATTGACTCATAAACAAATTCTAGGAGAAATGACACTGGATCTTGCTGTCCGAACATTGGCCCTTAAACATACTCAAGTTATTTTATTTTTTATACCATACGTCACTCAAGTCATTTTTTATACCATCATTGCATAACTAATGAATCAATTTCTTATGGTGTTAGCGGGAAATATTTTGTTCTGTGAAACATTACACATACGCAACCCTACACTGGCCGCATAATTCTGAGATCTCAGTTCACGTTAGCAAAAACAATTGGAATAAGAAGTACAGATGATGCAGAGACCCATCATGCGAGTCTCTTCTCTTTCTTTTATGTTAGGTCTCTAGTAGTTTTGCACATATTTCACATTTTTTAAATCATAAAGAAATTCCGACAAAATCATAGTTTTATCTAAATCGCTTTAGGATCATGGATGCAATATGCCATTTTCCTTTTCTATATAATTTTTTTTTGCCTAGATCGATAGCATAGCTGATTCATCATCATATGACGAAAAAAAAATGTAAAGCATATGCTGTGTACTTTGGCTAGAGTCGAGAGCTGTCGATTTTTTGTTTTTTATTTTTTTGGCAACCGATACCTTCATAAATGATACGATAGTCAGTCGATAAGATATGATGCGTGAATGTAAGAACGTGTGTGATTTGTCTCAAAGATTTTATTTTTTGTGATTTGTCTCAGAGATTAATCATGGTGTTACTTATAATCTTATCAGGTACGTAAACAGTAAAATCAATGGCCAAAGAGACCACCACACACATGAAGCAACTATTATATCGTGGATTTTAATGTCCTGTTGAAGTCGTAGCAGAAGAAACTGCATATCGGTTGCTGCAAAGATTATAATATCACCAGAATTAGCATATAAAAAGACCGGCGTACGTGCCATGCCAAAGACTATTGAAGCAAGAAATACGGCCCCATGGATCTCCAAATTTCTTGCTGTGTGAAGCTCGGGGAGGATTTCCCATGGTTATTTTAAAATCAACAAGTTTCCCATTAGTCTGCTTCTGCTAACACGTTGAACACGGCCCGTGATTTGTGAATTTGACCCAACATATATCATACCAATTACATAGTGTTCAGGGGTCTTCTTTTCCTACTTGTGCGCATGCAAACAAACAGACCTATCTTAACAGACTCAGATTTATTTACGGCTGTGTTCAGTTCCAAAAAGTGTATGGAAAAATTTAGAGAAAAAGTCGCATCGGACACTGTAGCGCACTGTAGCACTTTTCGTTTGTTTGTGGTAAACATTGTCCTACCATGACCTAACTAGGCTCAAAAGATTCGTCTTATCGTGTACATCAAAACCATATAATTAGTTTTTTTATTTACCTATGTTTGATGCTACATGCATGAGGAGAGAGATTTGATGTGATAGATAAATAGTAAAGTTTGAAGAGAAAATTTTTGGGAAGTTTGGGGAACTAAACACAGCCTACATCTAACTACCGCAGGCATATGTCTACGTGTCTGACATAGCCGGATGGATGCGTGTGTCACCAATGCGCCGTCGTCAGGAGGGGAAGGAAGAGCTGAGCCTGAGCGAAGCCGCCAAAGCCCAGAGGCAGCCCAGTGGATTTGGCTATAAAACCCCGCACCACATCTGCCTGCCGTCCTCCGCCTCTCCCCTTTTGCATGCCTCACCGGCCTCTCCACCTCCTCCCCCCTCCGCCTCCCTACCTCCAATGAGATACCACTGCTAACCCCTGCTCCCCAATCCGGATCCCCAACCGATCCCCCGGATTCGCCGCGCCCCGGGTCCCCCACGCACGCAATCTGATCGGATCTTTCGTCTCTCTGGTGGGTTTTGATTGATTTCCCATCGTTTCTCTCTCTCTCTCTCTCTCTCTCGGGTTGCGTGTTTGGGTGTTCCGGCGTGTTGTTGATTGGTATGGAGATGAGGGGCGCGAAGGTGGTGGCCGCGGCGGCGGCGGGGGAGAGGACGGAGGAGAAAGAGATGGACTTGCTCCTCAGCGAGATCCCCCACGTCACGTCGCCGCAGGGGCAGCGCGGCGTCGGCGTCGGCGTCATCGGCCACGGCAACGGCGTGCATGGCCCCGCAGCCGGCCACGGGTACGCTGCGCAGCGCCACGGCGACGACGCCTACTACGCCATGGTCCTGAACCGTTGGCTTGGACACCAGCATTGGCGGCTTCATGTACAATAGGGTAGGGCATGGCACTGGCATTGGTTGGGGCCAAGGTTTGGTGCACCCTGAACTCGCCGAGTCCTACTTGCTTTCCAGTCACACTAGTGCAGAGTTTTTCAGTCCGAGTCCATTTGCTGTTGACGTCCGTGGTGGATCAAAGCCACAATATGCATATGGTGTCCCCGTTGCAGAAAACGGGTTTGCAAGAGGCAGAAATGGGTTTGAGGCATTCCATTGTGAGAACAGTCTGATGATGGATGGGAAGAAGAACATGAACTCCCTGGAAGGTGGGAGGGAGAGGAGATTCCAGCAGCTTGGCAATAACAGGTCACTGGAGCTTGGGAATTCTAGGACTCTGAGGTATGAAAACATGGTCCAAGTAAAGGAATATATCTACTTCATGGCCAAGGACCAGTATGGGTGCCGGTATTTGCAGCAGAAGTTTGAGGAAGGGAAACATCATGTGGATGTGATCTTTGAAGGAATCATCAACCACATTGCTGAACTTATGATCAACTCTTTTGCCAACTATCTTGTTCAGAAGATGCTCGACGTGTGTGATGAAGAGCAAAGGCTGAGGATCATCGTTGTGCTGACGCAGAATCCTGTGAAGCTGGTTACCATCTCTCTAAACACACATGGGTAATGATCTTTTCTTCTAAAAATTAATCAGATAATTGCATTATGATATCTGTCTTACATTATAAGCATTTGTACTTGGTAACCAATTATGGCAACTGCTGAGTTTAGAATGTTGTTATATGAGTTGGTACAATGAAGAATGCAGGCATCCACAAGTGTGTTTGGATGCTAATATTGCAATGTGGACCCTTTTTTTAGTGAGGACATGCAATGATGATTGTGATTTGGTTCTCTTGATTTGTTTCAGGACAAGGGCAGTACAGAAATTGATAGAGACTGTTACGACCAGAGAGCAGGTTGTGCTCATTATTTCTGCCCTACAGCCAGGCTTCATGGATCTTGTCAAGGACCTTAATGGTAATCATGTAATACAGAAGTGCCTGACAAACTTTGGGGCAGAAGAGAACAAGGTACATAATAGTTCTTAGTTTCTTACTTTGCAAATTTGTTTCTTCTATTTGTAAATTGTGGCTCTGAGTAAGTAGCTGTTGCATTCTTTACCAAGTCATTGACTCTGAGTAACTGGCAGTCTGGCACATAAGTTACAGAACTGATGCCGAACTCATGGAATTTACCGGCTGTAGATCCCGATACAGTTTGCATGATCTAGTGCAAGCACGCATTTCATAATTTCAGTTGGCAACGTGTTCATATGCATCTGCAGTCAGACATATTCTTACTTGAATGAACTAGTTCTGTCCTAACGGCTTAAGCCCTTGCCGTTTCTTTAAAAAATATTTTTGGTACATTAAGTCCCTCCCATCATTATGTAAATTTGTTATTCTTGAATCTTTGCTTGTGTATGAAAAACACTATCAAAGTTTACATCTTGTCCAGGGAGAGGCTTTGTTTGCATAGGAAAACTGTATGATTTAACAACCTCTTTTATTGTGTGTTCATGAAATTATGAGGTCTGGATCCACCTGAATTCAAAGCTAGAGGGACAAACTGAGACATTGAGAAAGTTTAGGACCTGAAATGAAACAATACACTAAATTCTACTAAGTTGAGTAACTAATGACCAAACTATAGCTATGCGTCACTAATTTTATCAATATTGTCAAGGAACATATCTTTCTGCATATCATTTCTTGGTGGTGGTGATGCCTTCTGATCTACCTGAAGAGTTTTCCTCACCCTTCCTGTACTTGTGCTTTCTTTCTTCAATAGTCTTTGGCATAACTATACACATGACTTGTGCATGGGAGGATATATTCTGTGTACACATGGTTTTTATGCACTAGTGATAGAGAAATTAATTGTGGGGTAGATACATCATGTTGCTAATTTTCAGTACCTTACTGTCTATGCTCAATTTTTCATATCAGTACTTCAATAATTATCTTGCCAGAGATAAATTTTATGTCATGAACTTCTAGCAATTATATGCTAAGTATGCATTGATCTTACTTTACTTGAGTATATGTGACATTTATATTTACTCTCTTTAAACAGTTCATATTTGAGGCTGCTGCAACTAACTGTTTTGATATGGCGGTACATCGCCATGGATGCTGTGTTCTACAACGTTGCATATCTAGTGCACGTGGTGGATACCAGGCCAAGCTAATTGTGGGAATATGTGCTCGTGGCTTTGAGCTTGCTCAAGATCCATTTGGGTAAACCATTGTCACTTATAATGTATATTGTTGCAAAAAAACGGCATTGTGTTGTGCTTGTCTTTCAAATACTGTACTGATCTGTCCAGTATATTGTAGAAGTAATTCCTCTTTGTACCATGTTAGCACAGTGCTTTCATAGTTTTCAATACTGATGATTAACTCATATATCTTGTATTTTCCCAAGGCTGGTCTTTCTTGGAACTAACTTCACAGGAGTGATTTAGTGTAGAAATGTAGATTTTCTGTTATTGATATAAAATTGGTATTTGTTGGGATTGACTTCACAGTGACTTAATTTTAGTGTAGAAAATGTATGTTTTCCCTTATTGATATACGCCTGTGTATATGTATCTCAGTTCAAATTTTCTACGTGTGTTTCAGCTTTTATAAGCTTTTTCAGTTACCACGGTGTAGATATTTTCAGAAGATAACATATTAACAGGGAGAGTGAAATTTGTAATGTCTAGATAGTATCATAAACTCTGTGCCAAGCTTCTAACTAGATGAACTCAGTGGTTTCTATATTTATTTAGGGAAACCATCCTGTGCTGACTGGAACTACATTTCTCAAGGACAGTAGTAAATGATTTTGTTTTTGAGGTGGTAGTAAATGGATTTCAAATACTCTTATTTGAATAGGCAGGGATTTGCCCAATTCCCTTGGACTGGCAAGGAAATTTATTCATTTTCATCAGTCCAAGGGGGTTGATGCTAAACCCCCTCCATTCAGACAAGCCTAACATGGTTTCATTTCTCTAATATATTTTAGGATTTTATTTCTCTATATACTGCTGTCAAAACTCAGAAGTGTATTGAACTCATCCCACAAAACTAAGATTGCTTTACCATTTCCCCCTTATTCCAGGAATTATGTGGTACAGTATGTTCTGGCTCTGAAAATTCCTTCTGCAAATGCTCACTTGGCATCTCAGTTTCGAGGAAGGTATATTTATCTCTCAAAGCAGAAGGTGAGCAGCAATGTGGTGGAGAAATGCCTGAAGCTTTTCCAGGATGATGCCAAAGCTACCATAGTGCATGAATTGCTCGCAGGGTCTCATTTTGAACAACTGCTGCAAGACCCTTACGCCAATTATGTCATATACACCGCCCTTCTCCACACCAGGGTTAGTATACCATAGCATTTAAGCACACCATCCACATTGCAATCCCTCCATAATTTTTTTCTGTGGCAGGGCCATATTCACAATGCTCTTGTTGAAGCGATCCGCCCTCATGAGGATGCCATCCGTACCAGCCCCTGTTGTAAGAGGATCTCTAGGGCCCTCACCAGGAGGTGAGAGAGGTGTAAACCTGTATACCTGTGCTACCAAGAAGGCCGCCTGTATTTTATGTTGTCAATTTATGTTCACTATCTGTTCACCATAATGTACTCTTCCACACCGCCCAACACGAGCCTCGTCAGGGTCCTGAGAAGGTGGGTTTTGGTTTCAAGAACAATGGTTTAAGTTATCGTCAGGTTGTAAAAGTTTTCTCCAGGTGGTACTGCCCGTCCGTGTCTTCCATTGTGTAGTTTTTTTGCCGCACGCCTGTCCTGATGGTAGTGCTGTAGTGTAGAGTTGTAAAAGAGACCCTTGTGCTTTCCCCCTGCTTTGTATCTGCTGTATTGTTTTTGCACGTCGGATTGTGTGAGTTGTTACAGTTGGACAAGTGGTTATACTTGTTGCTTTTATACATAAATGGTGATGGTATTTTTGAGGAACAATTTCATCCTTGTATTTTATTGAAATGTCTTCGAATTTTGACATGAGCTCGGCTGAGAAAATAAAGCACTGCAGTGATGCAGCGCCTATCTGCTACTTTGAGAATGAGAAGTTGGCAACTTTCTTGGCGAAACGATATGCACCTTGCTGTGTTTTTCTCTAGAAAAAGCCTGATCATGAGGAACTATGCTGCTGCTGTGAATTATGGACTCCGTCGATGCTGGATCGGAGTGCGGATTTGTGCTTTCTATGCACTTTGCCGTGTTTTCTCTAGAAAAAGCTTGGTCATCAGCAACTAGCTTTTGCTGCTAACTCATTTTAAACAGTTCATATTTGAGGCTGCTGCAACTAACTGTTTTGATATGGCGGTACATCGCCATGGATGCTGTGTTCTACAACGTTGCATATCTAGTGCACGTGGTGGATACCAGGCCAAGCTAATTGTGGGAATATGTGCTCGTGGCTTTGAGCTTGCTCAAGATCCATTTGGGTAAACCATTGTCACTTATAATGTATATTGTTGCAAAAAACGGCATTGCGTTGTGCTTGTTTTTCAAATACCGTACTGATCTGTCCAGTATATTGAAGTAATTTCCTCTTTGTACCATGTTAGCACAGTGCTTTCATAGTTTTGAATACTGATGATTAACTCATATATCTTGTATTTTCCCAAGGCTGGTCTTTCTTGGAACTAACTTCACAGGAGTGATTTAGTGTAGAAATGTAGATTTTCTGTTATTGATATAAAATTGGTATTTGTTGGGATTGACTTCATGGTGACTTAATTTTAGTGTAGAAAATGTATGTTTTCCCTTATTTATATACGCCTGTGTATATGTATCTCAGTTCAAATTTTCTACGTGTGTTTCAGCTTTTATAAGCTTTTTCAGTTACCACGGTGTAGATATTTTCAGAAGATAACATATTAACAGGGAGAGTGAAATTTGTAATGTCTAGATAGTATCATAAACTCTGTGCCAAGCTTCTAACTAGATGAACTCAGTGGTTTCTATATTTATTTAGGGAAACCATCCTGTGCTGACTGGAACTACATTTCTCAAGGACAGTAGTAAATGATTTTGTTTTTGAGGTGGTAGTAAATGGATTTCAAATACTCTTATTTGAATAGGCAGGGATTTGCCCAATTCCCTTGGACTGGCAAGGAAATTTATTCATTTTCATCAGTCCAAGGGGGTTGATGCTAAACCTCCATTCAAACAAGCCTAAAATGGTTTCATTTCTCTATTATATTTTAGGATTTTATTTCTCTATATACTGCTGGCAAAACTCAGAAGTGTATTGAACTCATCCCACAAAACTAAGATTGCTTTACCATTTCCCCCTTATTCCAGGAATTATGTGGTACAGTATGTTCTGGCTCTGAAAATTCCTTCTGCAAATGCTCACTTGGCATCTCAGTTTCGAGGAAGGTATATTTATCTCTCAAAGCAGAAGGTGAGCAGCAATGTGGTGGAGAAATGCCTGAAGCTTTTCCAGGATGATGCCAAAGCTACCATAGTGCATGAATTGCTCGCAGGGTCTCATTTTGAACAACTGCTGCAAGACCCTTACGCCAATTATGTCATATACACCGCCCTTCTCCACACCAGGGTTAGTATACCATAGCATTTAAGCACACCATCCACATTGCAATCCCTCCATAATTTTTTTCTGTGGCAGGGCCATATTCACAATGCTCTTGTTGAAGCGATCCGCCCTCATGAGGATGCCATCCGGACCAGCCCCTGTTGTAAGAGGATCTCTAGGGCCCTCACCAGGAGGTGAGAGAGGTGTAAACCTGTATACCTGTGCTACCAAGAAGGCCGCCTGTATTTTATGTTGTCAATTTATGTTCACTATCTGTTCACCATAATGTACTCTTCCACACCGCCCAACACGAGCCTCGTCAGGGTCCTGAGAAGGTGGGTTTTGGTTTCAAGAACAATGGTTTAAGTTATCGTCAGGTTGTAAAAGTTTTCTCCAGGTGGTACTGCCCGTCCGTGTCTTCCATTGTGTAGTTTTTTTGCCGCACGCCTGTCCTGATGGTAGTGCTTTTTCTTCTAAAAATTAATCAGATAATTGCATTATGATATCTGTCTTACATTATAAGCATTTGTACTTGGTAACCAATTATGGCAACTGCTGATTTTAGAATGTTGTTATTTGAGTTGGTACAATGAAGAATGCAGGCATCCACAAGTGTGTTTGGATGCTAATATTGCAATGTGGACCCTTTTTTTAGTGAGGACATGCAATGATGATTGTGATTTGGTTCTCTTGATTTGTTTCAGGACAAGGGCAGTACAGAAATTGATAGAGACTGTTACGACCAGAGAGCAGGTTGTGCTCATTATTTCTGCCCTACAGCCAGGCTTCATGGATCTTGTCAAGGACCTTAATGGTAATCATGTAATACAGAAGTGCCTGACAAACTTTGGGGCAGAAGAGAACAAGGTACATAATAGTTCTTAGTTTCTTACTTTGCAAATTTGTTTCTTCTATTTGTAAATTGTGGCTCTGAGTAAGTAGCTGTTGCATTCTTTACCAAGTCATTGACTCTGAGTAACTGGCAGTCTGGCACATAAGTTACAGAACTGATGCTGAACTCATGAAATTTATTGGCTGTGGTTCCCGATACAGTTTGCATGATCTAGTGCAATTACGCGTTTCATAATTTCAGTTGGCAACATGTTCATATGCATCTGCAGTCAGACATATTCTTACTTGATTGAACTAGTTCTGTCCTAATGGCTTAAGCCCTTGCCGTTTCTTTAAAAAATATTTTGGTTACAAAGTAACAAACATTAAGTCCCTCCCATCATTATGTAAATTTGTTATTCTTGAATCTTTGCTTGTGTATGAAAAACACTATCAAAGTTTACTTTGGTACATCTTGTCCAGGAGGTTTTGTTTGCATAGGAAAGCTATATGATTTAACAAACTCTTATTTTTGTGTACCTTATTTTTTCATATCAGTACTTCAATAATTATCTTGCCAGAGATAAATTTTATGTCATGAACTTCTAGCAATTATATGCTAAGTATGCATTGATCTTACTTGAGTATATGTGACATTTATATTTACTCTCTTTAAACAGTTCATATTTGAGGCTGCTGCAACTAACTGTTTTGATATGGCGGTACATCGCCATGGATGCTGTGTTCTACAACGTTGCATATCTAGTGCACGTGGTGGATACCAGGCCAAGCTAATTGTGGGAATATGTGCTCGTGGCTTTGAGCTTGCTCAAGATCCATTTGGGTAAACCATTGTCACTTATAATGTATATTGTTGCAAAAAAACGGCATTGTGTTGTGCTTGTCTTTCAAATACTGTACTGATCTGTCCAGTATATTGTAGAAGTAATTCCTCTTTGTACCATGTTAGCACAGTGCTTTCATAGTTTTCAATACTGATGATTAACTCATATATCTTGTATTTTCCCAAGGCTGGTCTTTCTTGGAACTAACTTCACAGCAGTGACTTATTTAGTGTAGAAATGTTGATTTTCTGTTATTGATATAAAATCGGTATTTGTTGGGATTTACTTCACAGTGACTTAATCTTAGTGTAGAAAATGTATGTTTTCCACGCCTGTGTATATGTATCTCAGTTCAAATTTTCTACGTGTGTTTCAGCTTTTATAAGCTTTTTCAGTTACCACGGTGTAGATATTTTCAGAAGATAACATATTAACAGGGAGAGTGAAATTTGTAATGTCTAGATAGTATCATAAACTCTGTGCCAAGCTGCTAATTAGATGAACTCAGTGGTTTCTATATTTATTTAGGGAAACCATCCTGTGCTGACTGGAACTACATTTCTCAAGGACAGTAGTAAATGATTTTGTTTTTGAGGTGGTAGTAAATGGATTTCAAATACTCTTATTTGAATAGGCAGGGATTTGCTCAATTCCCTTGGACTGGCAAGGAAATTTATTCATTTTCATCAGTCCAAGGGGGTTGATGCTAAACCCCCTCCATTCAGACAAGCCTAACATGGTTTCATTTCTCTAATATATTTTAGGATTTTATTTCTCTATATACTGCTGTCAAAACTCAGAAGTGTATTGAACTCATCCCACAAAACTAAGATTGCTTTACCATTTCCCCCTTATTCCAGGAACTATGTGGTACAGTATGTTCTGGCTCTGAAAATTCCTTCTGCAAATGCTCACTTGGCATCTCAGTTTCGAGGAAGGTATATTTATCTCTCAAAGCAGAAGGTGAGCAGCAATGTGGTGGAGAAATGCCTGAAGCTTTTCCAGGATGATGCCAAAGCTACCATAGTGCATGAATTGCTCGCAGGGTCTCATTTTGAACAACTGCTGCAAGACCCTTACGCCAATTATGTCATATACACCGCCCTTCTCCACACCAGGGTTAGTATACCATAGCATTTAAGCACACCATCCACATTGCAATCCCTCCATAATTTTTTTCTGTGGCAGGGCCATATTCACAATGCTCTTGTTGAAGCGATCCGCCCTCATGAGGATGCCATCCGTACCAGCCCCTGTTGTAAGAGGATCTCTAGGGCCCTCATCAGGAGGTGAGAGAGGTGTACAACCTGTATACCTGTGCTACCAAGAAGGCCGCCTGTATTTTATGTTGTCAATTTATGTTCACTATCTGTTCACCATAATGTACTCTTCCACACCGCCCAACACGAGCCTCGTCAGGGTCCTGAGAAGGTGGGTTTTGGTTTCAAGAACAATGGTTTAAGTTATCGTCAGGTTGTAAAAGTTTTCTCCAGGTGGTACTGCCCGTCCGTGTCTTCCATTGTGTAGTTTTTTTGCCGCACGCCTGTCCTGATGGTAGTGCTGTAGTGTAGAGTTGTAAAAGAGACCCTTGTGCTTTCCCCCTGCTTTGTATCTGCTGTATTGTTTTTGCACGTCGGATTGTGTGAGTTGTTACAGTTGGACAAGTGGTTATACTTGTTGCTTTTTATACATAATGGTGATGGTATTTTGAGGAACAATTTCATCCATGTATTTTATGGAAATGTATGTGAATTTTGACATGAGCTCGTCTGAGAAAATAAAGCACTGCAGTGATGCAGCGCCTATCTGCTACTTTGAGAATGAGAAGTTGGCAACTTTTTTGGTGAAGTTATATGCACCTTGCTGTGTTTCTCTAGAAAAAGCCTGATCATGAAGAACTATGTTGCTGATGTGAATTATGGACTCCGTCGATGCTGGATCGGAGTGCGGATTTGTGCTTTCTATGCACTTTGCCGTGTTTTCTCTAGAAAAAGCTTGGTCATCAGCAACTAGCTTTTGCTGCTGTGAATAATGTTCCGTCGTTGCTGGATCCGAGCTGAGGTCGGGATTTGTGCTTTCTTGACCATCAGCCGATTGCTGAACTGAACTGGAGGCGACAGGGTTACAATGCCTACGACAAAGCAGGAACGATCGTGTACACGGAAACTGGGATTCTAAACCGAAGACACAGGTGAACGAAACCAGAGCAACAAAAAAAATTAACTTCGACTCCGCTGGGGATCGAACCCAGAATCTCTGGTTCCGTAGACCAGCGCCTTATCCATTGGGCCACGGAGTCATCTGAGCCTGAGTCATCTAATTTACTTTATTAAAGAAATTCCTGTAGCTTTGCATTGATAAAATATGATGCTACTAATGGATTTGCTAATTCGTACGTACTAATACAGAGCAAATATTTATGACTAAAACTGCGCGTCAGAGCATTGCATAGCTCTAATATAGCTGAATATTTGGAGGTAATTATATTGATTCAGTATTGAGAAAGAGAGCCACCGTTGCCTTCACAGATTTTGTCACTAGATTTCTACACAGTTATTTATGACAACTTCAAAAACGAATTTGCACACAAAAATTGGCCTCTCCCCCATGATATCGCTACTGGACACAAAACCCAGTCTTCATCTGTGAAAGTAACTAATTCAATGCAGTTGAACTACTAGTGTAGCTTCTCTGAACGCAAAACTCTAGAAGTCTCAACAAGCGCAACCGCCTGATTTCTGCTCCGCCGGCGCAGCTGCGCCTGAAACTGACGACCCGGTGGAAGATCTGAGGTTTATGTCGACCATGTCTTCCTGCTTTGCTGACGACAGCGCGTCCAGTCCAGGAAGGGATCCGGCGATCTTGCGGAACAGTGGCTGCAGGATTAGAGTGTTGCGTAAGAGTTGTCAGATGTCTGAGCAGTTATCAATAAGCAAAAGAGAACTTTTTTGCTTGTGAAAGGTTAAAAAGAAAGGTACGAGTCGGAACCTTGATGTTGAAACCAGCTTTTGCACTGGTTTCTATGAACATGGCACCATGCTCCTGTGCTTTGGCTTCTCCTTCGTCAGTGGACACTTTCCTGGTTACAACCAGTAAATAAAATTTAGCAGGGCTAGTCGTCTACTACTTCACACAAAAATCTAAAGCAAAAAATGGATAGTCTATGTAATTATATTTTTTTCTAAATGGTACTAGAATGATAAACTGATGTTATAATAATGACAGATTAAACAGCCTTGTTAAAAATAATGACAGGTTAATTCACAGATGCAAACCTCTTGTGGACAAGGTCGGTTTTATTTCCAACAAGGAAGATGAGCACATCGCCACCTCTTTGTGTATTCACTTCCTCGATCCACTTTGACGTATTCAAAAAGGATTGCCTGTCTGCAAAGAAGGATGGCATGAACCCGGAATTGGAAAAAAAAAGAGTTATGCTAGTACTGAAGTTTTCACCTAACTCATGGTAAAAAAAATAGCCTTAACTGAAACAGATAAGTAATAGACATATTATTTTTTCTAAAAGAAAATCTGAAATTAGCATGTCTAATTGTATGGCAAGTCTTTGAAATTCGGAAAGCAATCACAAGCTATCAAAAATTGTCAACATAAAAAAGGCACTAGTTCTTCATGCCCCATCTAGCGTAGAAAGCTAAGGTTGGAAATGTTTTGGAGACGGTCAACTTACCAGTCACATCGTAAACGATGACGGCCACGGAGGAGTCTCTGATGTAGCTCGGGATGAGGCTGCGGAACCTCTCCTGCCCAGCTGTGTCCCTGCACATTTTCCACATTTCCAACCTGCCAAGCCTGCCTATCCGA
>OAMR01000082.1:3139375-3152008 GCA_900205405.1 Echinochloa crus-galli
TATCTCTTCATTGCCATCGTTTTTAATTTTTAGTCCCCTCTGTGCCATTACCGTCAAGTTTAGTAGTATTCCACGGTTACGGCGTTAAATGCCGACGGTGCCTCTACTCCGCCGTGCGCCTCTACTGCTTTACGCTCTCCCCTAACCTCGGGACCAACTGCACGAGTGCGCCGCCGAAGAGTTACCCGGGTCACTCCAGGCCGTCGACGTCGAGCAACTTGAGTGCTGCCGAGACGGCCCTCGAATGGCTCAACCCGTGGCTGTCGGAGGCCACCACATCCGGGCAAAGGCTCGCCGCGAGTCCGCGACCCCCTCACCGGCGGCCCCCTTGCTTCTTTCTTCAGGGACGTGCGCCCGCACGAGGCCCAGCCTGCTGGGCGCTGGCCCGAGCAGGCCTAGTGGCTGTCGGCTGCTATTTCGCCTGCGTGCCGGCTCGCATCGACGAGCCCTCGAGCAACCCGCAGCAGGGCCTCGGCCTCGAGCACCGCCACCGTCGCAGCACGCCTCCATGTCCACCGGCCGGCGTCCAGTGGTCTGGCGGGGAGTCCACATCGGCAAGCCACGGCGGCGGCGGCACAGCCTCGAACAGGGTCGTGTAGATCCACAAGTGCTCGACGGAGACAAGCAAGATGGCAGGCCGTGTGTCCCTCTTCCTACATTGTTTCACCTTGCTCTAGCCTTTAGGACTGCTTCTCCGCTGCCACCTGGAACTTGCTAGAGAAGGCGTATATGCCTAGAGGAACAAATCAAATCACTCACCGGCAAGGACATTCAAGGATCATTGGTCGATTTGTTTGGTAGCAGGATGTGGAATTGAGAGAGGGTTAGTCAACGGAGGCAGATGGGGAGGGGAACTAGAACTGTAGAAGCTTTACGGACTGGGCGTTAGAGAACGGAACTGCTATGACAGAACAAGCGTGAGCTCTGTCTAAATTTAACGGTGATGGCATAGAGGGCATCCTAAATCAAAAACAATGGCAATGAAGAGACGGTGTAATTTTTGATGGCATAGAAGGGATGCGTATAATTTTTGATGGCATAGGAGGAATTTTCTCAAATGTTTCGGAGACAGTCAACTTACCTGTCACATCGTAAACGATGACGGCCACGGAGGAGTCTCTGATGTAGCTCGGGATGAGGCTGCGGAACCTCTCCTGCCCAGCTGTGTCCCTGCACATTTTCCACATTTACAAACCGCCAAGCCTGCCTATATACGAACAATCGACTCGCGCAATTTCTTTTCCGTGTATGAGAAAACAGATTTCGATCAGATCGATCTCCTCTCTAGTCTATAGTCACCGGTAAGCACCAAAGGAACTCCATCCATGGGCAAGTCAAATGGTCTACAGAGCAAGGCAGTTCGATCAGAGTCGGGAGGAAACGTACCAGAGCTGGAGGCGAACGGTGCGATCCTCGAGGTACATGGTCTTGGACAGGAAGTCGATCCCGATCGTGGCCTGCATCGCCTCGCCCGGGTTAGCATAGCAAGCAGCGCCGGATCATATCAGATTTCACCGATCGGTGGCCTCAAATCATAGGAAACAGAGTCTCCGTTCGAGAGAGAAGCAGAGAACCGAGGATCGCCGGCCGGCCGGCGGCAGGATGATGAACCAACCTGGTAGGTGTCGTCGAACTTGTCGTACATGAAGCGGGTGATGATGGCCGTCTTGCCGACGGCCTGGTCGCCGAGGAACACCAGCTTGTACTTGGCCAGCGCCGACACCACCGGCGCCATGGCTCCCGGCACCTCCTTGATCGATCTGCCGCCTTCTCAGATGCTGGAGACCCAAGAGCTAGCTTCGTGTTTGGGGTGGTTTAGACGCGTGCAGCAGATGGAAAGGGGAGGAGAAAAGGGGAGACGATTGCTTGGAACGGGGGAGGAGGAGGGGGTCGCTTTCGGCGTTTCAAACTAGGCTTTTTAATTTTCGCCGCCGTGGAGTGGGTCGAGGAAGAATGATCAAAGAACGAGGAGCGGCGTTTCTTGCAGACGCAACCAATCCTGCCAAATTTGTTTGGGTTGGCAAAAATCGTGCGGGGTCAGCGCTGATGAGCGTAGTACAGCTAATGGTACAGCCGGGGACTGCTTCCAATTCGTGGCACGCGCAGTGGACGCCCCCCATCCCAGACTCCCAGTAGGAAACGGAAGCTTAGCGCGCGCGCTCGTGCCACAGGCGTGACCAGGTACAAGTGCGCGACGCGACGCGAGACGGCGAGAGATGTGCTCCTCGTAGTGCTCTTTTGCCGGAGGCCTCCAGTCCGGTCGTCTCCACCCGACCTCGGAGGGGGTGGCAGAGGCAGCGAAGGGGCCCTTGGAAGATATGAAAACGATTTGGCTTTGAAAGGTGCATATGTTCGTCAGAGATGGAGGTAACATAACGACGTGCTGATAGCGCGCGCTTGTACCAAAAGGCCATTGCACGTTCGTCCCCAAATCAGGTCCCAGCCGAACAGAGCACAGAGTGCGAGTCCAAGAAACAGGAGGGAAGGATAATAGTTTTGGACAGTGCGCGCTCACAAATACAAACGTAATACTAGAAAACAAGGGCTAGATTTGGGAATGGACTCGTGCCGTACGTGTTTGCTGAACATTTCAGGCCGGAAACGGCAGGGGCAAAGAGTGGATTAGTTGGAAAATCGGGATGATACTCTTCCATTCGGTTTCCCCACACAAAATTGGGATACACTAGCACGAGTTAACATCGATTACATCCGACCTGATTTCCCCACCAACTTCTACATTCACCGAGCACCTTACTTCTACATTCAACGAACACCTGATTTCCACTACTCTCTGTACGATCACTGAACACCTGATTCCCACTACTCTCTCTGTATGAACATACTACTTCTGATCTGACCTGTAGCCTCAGAGGTAGACGAACCGCTTCAGATCTCTCAGCGCAACTCTGATGTCCTCCAGCTTTCTCGCGAGCTCGGGGGAGTGCCCTCTGTGGGCCGCGCCAACCCACTTGCGTATCTTCTGCAAAACCTTCCTCACCGCCTCCGAGAGAGGTAGGCGTGGTTCCCCTTGTGCTCGTCAACGATGGGAACGAGCGCGCACAGGGCCAGGGACAGAAGGCGGTCAAACTGGGCTATGCTCCTCAGCTGCTCAAGGTCTGGCACATCCCACCCCTTGCTCTTGGCCTGCTCGCTGAGGAGGGCTTCCAGCGCCGCGGCATGCCTCACGTCGATCCCCCATACCCTCACGCGGGCTCGCCCGACGACATCCACCGCCAACTCCAGCCCATCCTGTAGCGAGAAGATCTCCACATCCGCCGCCGCCGCCCCCTTCACCTCCTCCGCCGCCCTCTTCATCGCCTCCTCTTCCGCCTCGATCTCCACCATCATGTCGATCATGTCGCCGTCGTCGTTCTCGTCCAGGATGGCATCCTCCTCTTGCTCGACAAGGTATACGGACGAGTTCTTCATCGTGCTCATGGACGCGAGCAAGTCCTTCAGCATCTCGTCCATCCACTCCTCCGCAGGACTTCCCTCGAGCGCTGCGGCCACAAACTGACGAATGCGAACGCACAACTCCTTCGCCGTGCTGGCGAGCTTCCCCGAAACTTCCTCCGCCGCCGCCTCCATGTTCCAGCTCCAGGTACGGAGGGCGCGGAGATAGGCCACGCAGTGCTTGTTGTCGCCTATCGTCGGTAGCAGTGCGTCGATCCCCAGCGTGAGGAGGCGCTCGACATGAGTCACGTTATCGAGAAGCTGCATTCCGTCAACGAACCATCCCTTCTTCTCCATCTCGGTGACGACGATTTGAAGTGCCGAAGCCTGGCTCATGTTCACGGCGCACACCTTCGCCTTGCTCTTCCCGACGAGGTTGGCGGCTAACACCTGCCCCGCCCGCAGAGACCAGATCTCCACGGGCACGGCCGCCGCCGCCACCATCTGGACGGTGACCTCCCCCTCCGCCGCGGCCTCCGCATCCGACTCCCCCTCCGCCGCGACCTCCGCATCCGACTCCCCCTCCGCCGCGACCTCCGCATCCGACTCCCCCTCCGCCGCGACCTCCGCATCGATGGTGACTCCCCCCTTCGCCGCCGCCGCCGCCGCCGCCGCCATACCTCCCCTTCTCTGCTTGGGAGGCGGTTGTTACATAGAGAGAGAGATTTGGGAGGCGGTTGCGTGTGGAGTTGATGTGACTGCTACTTTTCTCCGCCTTTAATCCCGGCGAGCCCGGTGGCGGCCGTTGGGGTTCCCGTGGAAACCACGGAAGCCGAGCGGGAGCAGTGGGCCCATACTAGCCTATGCCTGTACGGAGTACTCCACAATTCTCGCATGACGGTTACTCCAGTAAAATACTCCGTATTTGCTCAGAAAATTGCAACAATTACCTTGTACGAGCAATATTCCAAATAGCACGATGCAAATCGATAAGTCATCCCCAAAGATTCTTGCCAAAGAAATAATCAGGCAAGTGAATAGCAAGTTTGATTGAAGTTATTTTTCGAAGTGAAATTAATTGAAGTTACAATAAAGATGGATGCAGCACAACGGTGAGTACATTCCCCTTCGATAGCAGAAGATAATGGCCGTGTTTTTTGGATTCCGGAAATTTATTTTCAAAGAGAATTTTACATGCATGGAGCACTAAATGAAGTCTATTTGTAAAACTCTTTTAGGGATGAGTGTAACTTTGCGCGATGAATATAATGAGCCTAATTAATCCATGTTTTGCTACAATAATGCTACAGTAACCATCCTCTAATCGTGCGGTCAAAGGCCGTATTAGATAGGTCTCGCGAAATAGTCCAATGTTGTGAGCGTAGTTTTGTAAACTGACTTTATTTAATACCCTTAATTATTGGTTAAAGGGACCGGAAAAACTTTTCCCATCCAAAGAAACACGGCCAATAAAAGCATCTCCAGCAGCATATGTAAAACAGAAGACCTAAAATAAGTTTTAGGTTTATGAGGGAGAAGATTTACCAAACGATTTTGTTCTCTTCTCCAGCAGCATACCTAAAATCGGTTACCTATAAAGTTTCTTATAAATAGTCTAAAGGTATAGGGTTTTATCGTAAAAATGTCATGACACAAAGAGACAACGAAAAATTACATGCTTCTTTAAGGATCCTTCTGTAAATGTTTAGAAGATCTTAATCTTCTTCCCCGCTGAGCTTCTCCTTTTCTTATCCTCTCTCTTCCCACATCTCATTCTCTTCTCATGTACCGAAGCTGCGTCGAGGGAGCCTGCCGGCGCCGGAGCCCGCGGCGTCGCACGAGCCGGAGGTCCGAGCAGTGGCTGGGGGAGCCCGCCGGCGTTGCGGTCCGCGTCCCGTGCGAGGCGGCGACAGCTCGCCCGCGCCATGGCCGGCGGCGCTCGGCGGTGGGAGCTCGCCGGCGCGACGGCCCACGTCCCGTGCGAGGAGGCCACAGCCGCCCGCGCCATGGCTGAGAAGAGGGTGGCGGGGGAGAGGCCGACGGAGCCCGCCGTGCCGTGGCCGGGGAACCTCACCCGTGCCGTGGCCACAGGAGCTCGGCCGGGGGAGACCGTCCGCGCCATGGCCGAGGGAGCTCGTCTGCGTCGTGGCCAAGGGAGCCCGTCGTGTCGTGGTGTGGCCAGGGCGGTGCCCGATGTTGGGGTCAAAGCGCGGATGGCGGCGCTCCGGTGGCATGCCGGCATTCGACGACGGTGAGGCACAATGGGGACAAAGGACGGCGGAAATGTCCTACGCCAGTCAGTTGACCTCTCCCGCCTGTACACAGAAATATAGCAATCCATGGATTGGATTGGCATATTTGCATATAGGAGAGAGAAATTTAGGTTATAGTCTAAAAATTTTAGATATAGCAATCCATATAGCAATACTGCTGGAGCTGTTTTTTTGGTAGATTTTAGGTATTCTAGCAGTTTTTAGGTATAGCAATCTATTTTACCAATGCTGCTGGAGATGCTCTAATTGCGACAAAAGAAAAATAAAAAAGATAGTACAAACAGCCGCAACTTTGAGAAGACCCATGTTGTCCGCTGCACAAAAAGAAGGCTGCGGGTTTGCAGGTTGTGGCCTAAAAAGGAACTTCTAAATTTCACTATGCAAAGAAAGATTTATCATTACATCAAAGTATCATAATATGAAATACTAAATATAGATGAAATCAAAACTAAGTGCACATTTGTTGTACTTTACGAGACAAATATTTTAAGTCTAATTAATTAATTAATTTTTAAACAATTTTTTGCACATACATTGATTAAACAAATATTTGATAGGAAACGTTCGCTGCGGAACTCGCCTCTGGCTAGGGGTGGTAACGGATCATGACCCGTTTGTTCCTTCACAATCTAACTTGGTCCTAACAAAATTTAGCTCAAAAACTATTATTTTAGTCCGATCCTAATCCGGTCCGATCTTTAAAATAAAATTTGTAGTACAAGCCACCCCTGCCTCTGCCCTGCCGAGGAGCCGAGGAGGCTCGTCCAAGGGCACCAACCTCGTTCTTTTCTTTTTCCTTTTATTTAATCCCTCTGCTTGCAGGCAGGGAACTTCCCGATCTCCTCTCGTTCATAGCAGGTCGCGCCGCCGGGCGCGCCTTGTAGGTATCGAATCGAAATTGAGTTCAAACAGATTGGATAGGGTTGGTAGTACATAGAAGAGTCCCAAATCTGACGGAGGGCAGAAAGGAACGGCAGCTATTTCTCGGCGAGATTGATATCGTCGTCTGCTTCAACCGCCATGGGGGGGCTGCTGGCGCTGCAGCGGATCATGTCCCTGCAGCGCGACCGGCAGCGGCGTCAACGGCGAAACCGACCCCTGAGTAAACCCCCCTCTCATAGTCTCATGGCACTCGCCGGCATCTCATCTATAATTTGTGGCTGTTTCTTCAACTCATGAAATTGATTTCACCTTTTTACTTGTAGTACCCGCTAACTGATTCATCTTAAAATATGTGAGCCAGCTACCAAATTTATATGCATTTGTTTGTTTTTATATAACAAAAAAACGTGTGTTCAAAGTTAGCTAGTGGAGGTAATTTGCTACTGCCCTGTCTCCTAAGACGTTTGTCCTTGTGCCGAAATTTTTTACAAGCAATGATAAATTTTGTAGGCACCCCCCACCCTCTGATTCATAAAGGTTTTAATTTCAAGGGATTGTTGTCTTTCTACATGACTTTTTTATTCCTTAGTCATATTTAATTCTGGGATAGGCAATCATAACAATCCTTGTTGGTTGGCAGATGGATCTATTGCTTCGGTGGATAAAACAAGGGCTTCACACTGTCAACAAGAAGGTCATGCCGATTCTCATGCTGCTAAAAGATTGATGTGTTCAATCCCTGCCCTTCCAGAGGTACCCTGACATAAAATTTTGCTGATGGAAGGCTTATTTTGCAAGCATAATATCACCATGACAGCCCTGCCAATTAAATTCTTCACCGCCGCCCATGCCTCCTTCACCGTCTTCTTCTCCCCCAGCATCTGCCACATCTCCGGCGGGACGGATCGGAAGATCCCGCCCATGGCTTGCCGATCTTGAGATCGCTTCACCGTATCCCCACCAGGCTCGATTGTCTCCCAAATCTCCAGGATCTCGAAGTTGCACTTCATGATCGTTGCCCACTCCGCATAGTTGGAGCGAGTCAACATCGGCCACATCAGCTGTCCCTCGCGCACGCCACGCCCCGCTCCGCTGGAGCTGGACTCCTCCGCGCCGCCACCCATCTTCTTCGGCGGCGTCGACGATCTGGACGGGACGACGTACTTCTTGCGGGGTGGTTCCTTCGGCGGACTCACCGAGCCACCGTAGAACATACACTAGCAGCTCTGATACCAGTTGTTGGCGCCGGCTGCCGGAATGGCGGTACCGACGGCGATCTCTGTTGGCGCCGGCTGCCGGAATGGACAGACCGACGGTGATCTCTCAACGTTGGGTGACCGCGCTCACGCACGACGTCGCCTATACTCTCTTTCACTCGCACTCGATCTCGATGTAACTGAACGCGAAATAATGGCGCTGCCAAACGTTAGTGTTATGCGAAGTATTGTGCTGTAGCAAACAGTTCCTGTGAGCATTGATTGGCATCATAATTCTGGATCTAGAAAATAAACTAAATAATGGACCAATCTTTCAACTAGGTGTCTAAGTTCATGATTCAAGCTAGAGAAGTATGTTTGTTACTGTGCTATACCTTAATTCTAGAAAATATGTTATTTTCTAAAAAAATGTTTGCTCTTCTTAATATATTATATCTATTAATCCTAGTTGCAAAGGTTAATGCCTATCTTCTTACACTGTGAACAAACTAGTGCTGAAGTAGTAAAAATGCAAGTTGTCGAGAAAAAAAACAAATTTAAGTATATTTCGTAGTATTTAGTCAGTGCTAGCCATTAGCAATTTGTTTTTCCTCTCAGAAAGCCAAAAGTAAAAATAATGGGGAAAAGCTTATATGCGATGGCCAATTTATCACCATGTTTACATTCCACTGCAATATCTACCTGTGTAATGGAATGCACCATGTGCACTCATGCTGAGAATTACCTAGGGTAAAATAGCACTTCCATGTTCTGCTATTTTTCTCTCTAAAGTAACCATTAGGGTTTACAATCCCAATTTTTAATGTTTATTATCCCATGTGGGTGCATGCAGGACATCCTGCATCATGTACATTCCCTATTGCCACTTCGTGATGCTGCCCGTGCTGCTTGCTTGTCTCGTGCATTTTTACGTTCCTGGAGATGCCGTTCCATTCTCGCCCTGAATAGGCATATCCTTGGCTCAAATGCAAATGCACTTCAAGAGAATTTCAGCTGCATAATTGATAACATCCTGAGGAACCACTCCGGCATCAGCATTAAGATATTCAAGCTTGAATTATATGGTATTTTTTATGCCTGTCATAATCTTGACAGTTGGCTTCAGATTGCTGTTACACCAGGGATTGAAGAACTCACCCTTGAGCTATGTCATGGAGACAGTATGAAGTACAACATCCCATGCACACTTTTATCTGACGGGGTTCGAAACTCTATCCGGTGCCTTCAACTTTCCTCCTGCGCCTTCCGTCCCACAGCTGAACTTGGCCTCTTGAGAAAACTAACAAGTCTGCAACTGTGTTCTGTGCGTATTTCGGGGGATGAGTTAGAGTGCTTTCTTTCCAAGTCTCCTGCTCTGGAGCAGTTAGACCTCAGTGGTTGCCAGGAGTTAATGGTCCTGAAGATACCTTGCGTGCTGCAGCAGCTCCACTACCTGAAGGTTTCTTATTGCCGGAAACTGCAAGTGATAGAGAGCAAAGCTCAGAATCTCTCTAGTTTTATCCTTATAGCAGGACCGCGGGTAAAAGTCTCACTTGGAGAAACATTGCAAATGAAGAACTTGCGCATGATCTCATGCATGCTCCTAATCCAAACAGGCTGCCTTACGTAGTGAGTGCTCGATCCGCGCTTGTGTGTGCATCCGTGCCATATCGAGGTGGTTACAAAAACGACGCCCTTGAATACGGACGTACTCCGTACAGCAGCTGAAATCATCAGGATCGGTGATGATTTCAGCTAGGTCCCTTGATTGCCTTACACTGGACACCACTTATGGTGATCCTAAGTGTGATACCGAAATGTCCGGCGGCCAGTGCGCTGACATGGATAAGGATTTTCTCGTGGAAGCCCGTAGAGGTGCCACGGCAATTAGAACATACATCGAGGATAAAGTTCCATCAAGAGTTAAGCTGACTGTTGTGGAGCACTGCAGGCGGTGCCATGCTGATAAATTATCTGAATAGATGCAATGTGTAATATTTTTTATAACTTTGCTTTAGATGAACCATGCTTTGTTTCTTCGATTGCAGGGGCTGTTTAATGTTTTTCACAGTAGGTGCAATACTAAGTGTAATATCTTTAGAAATTGATGGCCATCGTTTGATTTTTTTCTTATGGGGCCTGTTCAGTGCTGAGTTTTTTTTTTGTATCTATCGCATGTGTATCTTTTTTATTGTTTCTGGAGGTATAAGCTGACTTGATTTGTGTGGATTCAGCTCAATATTTGGATGTTTACTTGTTCTGTAAAGATAGACAGGAAAGGAGAGAAGTATAGAAGGAGGGGAAAATGGAAGCGATTTCTCGGCCAGATCCAATGAGAGGAAGGTAATTTCGTCTATCAGGCCATGGGGATGTGGATGTTGGCGCTGAACTGGCTCCTGTCCATGCAGCATGACAAGCCGGCGGTGCCGGCAAATCCAGCCCAATGTAAGGCTCCTTCCTCCTTACAGCGCTCCCTTGTCCACTCTCTGTTAAGTTTGGTTCGTTGGTGCTTTCTTCATTTTCAGTTCATTAAAAAAGTCTTTCTATCCTTTGACTTCCCCAAGTGATTCATATTTAGATTGGTGTGACCTGGCTACTAATTTTCATTTGTTTGAATTTAAAAAAATTACTTTATAAATATGCAATGGGGAATTTCAAGTGGGTAACACCCTGCATAGGTTCCTCAGGAAAAAGAAGACTAAGTTAATCCTTGAGAGATCTCAAGTATCTCTTCATCTTAGTTACTCAAGTTCATGTTTATCACACATTCTAACTGCCAAAACAGTCATCTTCTATTTCACGGGCTTCAATTTGTTTAGTTTTTCAGATATGCTATTTGTACCCTATGCAAAATTTACATATTCATTTCCGTTTCTTCACTATTTTAACTTATTTATTTATAACATGTTATTGCATGCACAATAATGTGCCATCCTCACAACTGCACAGAAAACATTGTTGTTGACTACTAACGCAAGGAAAAGTATATTTGATGAATGATCTAAAAAAAGTATATTTCATGAAATAGTTGTTAATTGGGGTTAGCTGTGGCAACTGTCGCATTTACCCCCTCAGGAAGCCACTGAGAACACCGTTCGAAAAACTTCTCTTTGCAATTACTGAGTTTACCTCATACAGTTATGTTCCTTTACACCATGTGCCTATATAATGCAGTGCACCTGCACCCTGTGCAGTGCTACCTGGGGTACAATGGTATTTGGTGTGGTTCTACTGTTTTTCCTGCTCCGATTGAAGCAAGGCTTTACAATCTCAACGTTGATCTTTGATCCAATACTTGTGTGTGGGACATATTGTTTCACATACATTGCCTAATGCCAATGCGTGAAGCTGCTCTTGCTGCTTGAATATCTCACGCCTTTTTTACAATCCTGGAGATGTTATGCTAATCTCATCTTTGATAAGGATATGATTGGCTTGAAGAAAAATGGGCGTGGAGAGAATTTTCACCACAAATTTACCACGTTCTCAAGAACCACTCAGGCATTAGCTTGAAAACATTCAAGCTTGACTACTGTTGCATGTGCGGGTTTGATGGCACTAATTATCTTGACAGTTGGGGTTCAGATTGCGCTCTTAAACCAGGGATCACTCATCCTCTGGTTGTCCGAACAAAAATAGAAAATACAACCATGCTCACTTTTATCTGATGAGTCACAGTTGCACTTGGCCCCTTGAGAAACCAACAGGCCTGCATCTTTGGTATGTGAGCATTAGTTAAAGTGCCTTCTTTCCAACTCTCTTGCTTTGGAGCAACTAGAGCTAGTACATTGTGCAGACATTACTTGCCTGAAGATATTGTTAGAGTATATTTGGTAGTTATAGATATACGTATCCGTATTCTATATATACTGGCTGAGAGCCTCAATGCAATACAATCCATATTAACCAATTCTATTCTCCTACAGATACCTTGTGCCCTGCAGCGGCTCAGCAGCCCTAGTGTTTTTGAATGCTCGGACCTGAATGTGATAGAAAGCTAAGCTCCAAATCTCTCGTGTCTTGTCCTTGAAGGGCACAGGTTGAACTTCTCATGTGTGGAAACGCTGCAAATGAAGAAACTAGACATTTTACTTTCAAAACTTTATCCGTGATGCTCGTGCCAAGCTGCCATCCCTTATGCCAAATCTTGAAAGTCTTGTCATATATTCAGGGCGTGAAGTATATTCTCTACAAGATAGTGTGTTGTAGGCTAGCAATATGTACGAATTACTTTTTTTTGAAACGGCACTGACAAGTATGAATTACATTCATCTTACCTGTTGTATAATGTGTCTGATACATGACATTTTTTTTGTGTGCAGGTGGTTGACGCACCAATGCTGCCTCTCAGATTCCTCTACCTTGAGCAACTAACCATTTTTGGTTGATGATAGGACCAACTTCCTGGTTCTATGACTATTTCTCTCTGGTTTCTTTCCTTGATGCGTCTCCACCCTTTACTTTGGTATTAGATGTAAGGCGTTGGTGCAGTTCATTCATTTCATCCTGCAAAACTATTTGATCCTGTCTGGGTCCATTTAATTGAACCATATTATCCTTTTCAGTGGATTCACAACTGAGGCACATGTCTGACTTTTTGCCTGAAGAGTGTGAAGATTAGTGGTTGCATTGCAACTCAGCGAAGAGCTTGATTGAACGAGCCTCTTGTATTCTCAAGAATGCGGGTGTCACTTGACTGTCTTACATTGATCAAGTATAAAAGATGTATTCCCATGTCAGAAGGCCTTCTCATGGAAACCCTAGAGCCTTCTTAGTCTTAGAGAAACTCCAGCAAGATCCCTACTCTGGGCCCTACTCAAAAAGTAGGGTCTGAGAGCAAAAAAAAACTCACTTCAACAAAACCCCTACTAGGACCCTTAGAGTAGGGA
>OAMR01000082.1:3155309-3181778 GCA_900205405.1 Echinochloa crus-galli
CAACTGAGGCACATGTCTGACTTTTTGCCTGAAGAGTGTGAAGATTAGTGGTTGCATTGCAACTCAGCGAAGAGCTTGATTGAACGAGCCTCTTGTATTCTCAAGAATGCGGGTGTCACTTGACTGTCTTACATTGATCAAGTATAAAAGATGTATTCCCATGTCAGAAGGCCTTCTCATGGAAACCCTAGAGCCTTCTTAGTCTTAGAGAAACTCCAGCAAGATCCCTACTCTGGGCCCTACTCAAAAAGTAGGGTCTGAGAGCAAAAAAAAACTCACTTCAACAAAACCCCTACTAGGACCCTTAGAGTAGGGAGGCACCTACTTTTTCCTCTAGAGTCCCTTCTCCCACGGGTTTATAGGGAGTGAAAGCATCTAGATCTAGGGCCCTAATTTATGTTTTAGTAATTAATGACAATCATAGAGGACTAATAATTTCATTGAGATATAAGAATAGGTTAGTGCTTGGAATTGGATGAGCTCTAGCGGTGTGCTATGATCATGATGAGTATGTTGAGGATCTAAAGGAGCTCAAGGCAAAAGTATAAGATAGGACGTTTTGATTTTAACGGTCAAGCGGTATTTAGTGGATGAACATTGACCGGATTATATGTTAGATAGCCGTACTATCAAGAGGGGTCAATGTCGTTGGCTTGACGGTTCCATAATGTCACTTTACTCAAACTATTGCATTGCATAAGGGCTAACAATGTACGTTTGAGAAAGTGGGAAAAAACTAGAATAGAATAGGCAAAATAGGTAATTTGGTCCCTCAACTCTTGTCCAAGGGTTAACTTCATCCCTCAACTCTTAAAAACGCCAATTTAGTCCTCGAACTTCATGTTTCAGGTTCAATTTCGTCCCTGGTCCGAGCTGGACTGCCAAGTAAGCGCGACACGTCATCAAAGTGCATGGCATGGTATAAAAAATGTCATAAATACCCTCTATTCATTTGGTTTCTCCTTCCATGCTTCTGCTTCCTGTTGATGACATTTGGTGCGATGGATCGGAATCGATAGTCTGCTGGATGGCTGGGATTCATCGATCCTTCGCATGCGCGAGGCGTAGGGGCTTTGTACTTGCAGCGGAGTGCAGTCGTGTAGAGAGAACGCGCCACTGACCCGCGCGCTGCGCCAGTGCGTTGAATGTGCGTATTTGTATCTGTTAGAATATCAACGTGGATGTCCGTCTTTGCATCCGATATTAGAATGGATGCATCCAATCTGTTTTTTCGTTATTTTTCTCAATCCGGTCAATCCAATGTCATGCTCATATTTGATAAAAAGAAAATATAGAATATCTGATACCATGGAAGGAGAAACCAAATGAATCGAGGGTATTTACGATATTTGCTATAGTGGACCATGCAATTTGATGACATGTCGCGCTTACTTGGCAGTCCTGCTCGGATTAGGGACGGAATTGAACCCGCAACATGAAGTTCGAGGACTAAATTGGCCTTTTCAAGAGTTGAGGGACGAAGTTGACCCGGACAAGAGTTGAGGGACCAATCCGTCTATTTTGCCAATAGAAAACGCACTTGAAAAGGGCTCACTGCATACCGACGGACTGTACGCCTGGCCGCTGGCGGACTATCTGGGGGGGGTCCGGACAGTCCGCATCCAGCTGAGGTGGACGGTCCGCAGGCTAACTGACCTGCGCGATATTGGATAAGTGTCAAACTTTCTCGGTGGAGAAAATGAGAGGCGGACGGTCCGGCCACTCTTGGCGAACAGTCCGCAGTTGTATTTCAGTGAGGCGGACTGTTTTGGCATACCGTTCACACAGAGATGTTTCCGAGCGATCTAGAGCACTTTTGTGAGGCGGACGATTCGCAGGCAAAATTGGCCGAGCACTTTTTGCCTTGGCGGACCGGACGGTCCGCCAGTCTATAACGGCTACTTCTGACACACTCTGACACACGTTCTAGCCGTTGGAATTCAAAGGCGGACGGTCCGCCAATTGTGAGGTGGACGATCCGCCTGTGCCATGTTTTGAATGTAACGGCTACATTTCGAGGGGGTGAGTATATATACCCTCCACCCCTGGGGTTGGGAAGGCTCTCTTGGCACATTTGAAAGCTTCCTTGACACATGTGAGCATTTTCCAACCTCTCTCTCACTCACTTGGCTTAATGGTTGCATCTTTGTGATATTGAGAGCATTCTGGTGCATTGCATCAAGAGTTTGAGCTTTGTGGCATTATAGAGACTTAAAGCAAGGTCATTGATTTGTTACTATTGGAGGTTGCCGCCTCCTAAACGGCTTGGAGCTTGTGGTTTCTTGAGCACTTTAAGAAGATTGTAAAGTTGTCTTGGAAGATTGGTGTGAGAGGTTCTTGTGCTCACCTCACCGGAGTGCTGAAGAGCAACTCTAGTGGAAAAGAGATTTAGAGCGGTTCTTTGGTTCTAACCGGCTTATACATCAAGAGATGTCTTGATAGAGGAGCGGTTGAATATTGAATCCATCTCAACGTGGATTAGGGATGACCGGCAAGTCATCGATACCACGGGATAAGTTCTTGTATCCTCTTGTGTTCTTTACTTGTTTATTGTGTTGATTATTTGTTTCAAACAAGTTATTTTCATATAACGTGAATCATATCTTGTCACCTTAAGTTGCAAAACAATCAACATATGCTCAGACTAGCTAAAGATTTAATTCATCTTGTAGTTCTAATTAAATTTCTCTAGTGTTGTGTTTGAAATCTTTGAAGTCGTCTATTCACCTCCCTCTAGTCGTTAATCCTAGGTCCTACAGGGAGCCCCCTACTTTTTTTCTTTGCTCGTGCTTCTCTCTCTACGGTAGATCCATGACGCGGCCAGGGCAAAGGCACACCCACGGCAGGGCGGTGGTGCGGCTAGCGCGGCGAAGTGCGCCCACGGCACGCGGCTGCGCGGCGGTGCGGCCCACGGCGGGCGACGACGTGGGCATCGTCGACAGGATTGAAACCGAGAGAGTGTGGATGAAGGAAGGGGTGGAGAGAGAGAGCGGGTCCCACCTATCATATAAGAAAATAAAAATAGACACTGACGCGTGGGTCCCGTCTATCGTAATAAGAGTAGGGGCTTCAAGGTAAGGGTTAGTGCTGGAGTTAAACACCAAAGCAGAGCTCAATAGGGATTATTGCTGGAGTTAAACAGCAAAGCAGAGCCTCCAGAAAGTTGGGGGGCTTGAAGTAGGGGCTATTGCTTGAGTTGCTCTCAGCTATTAGAACATATATTATGGCGAATATTGTCGCAGTGCGGCAATGACATTTCGGTAAATTCTGAGAAAATTTCAGGAAAGCGCCGGTAAATCCTGGGAAAATCTTAGAAAAAGGTGCGAGCACCAGGATTTCAACCCTGATGGGTAGCATTCCACTGCATTGTTCTATCATTGGATTATAAGCGAATTTGCATGTAACTTTAGATGAACCAGGATTTGTTTCCTGAAGTCCTAAACTATTCACGACTGCGGCCCTATATACAAATTTAATTCAATTCTTGATGGGCCCACGTAAGGCGGCTTCGTCCGTTCGCGGTGGATCATCCAAACAGAGCCTGCTGCAGCCGCTGGATCTTCTTGTTGGGCTAGAACTTTTTATTTGTATGAGCCAGGCGAAGATCAGAAGACTAGGAATGGCCTTAACTTGATGTGGGCCAAGCCCTTTTACAAGCCCAAATGTTAGTGTGCAGATTCCCCGAGAAGCAGCAGGATGCAGTCAAGATCACCGTTGTGGAGGAGAATTTGACGATGGCCAAGCCCTTTTGCAAGCCCAAGTGTTACTAGTGTAGAAGCAGCAGGATGCAGTCATGCTCATGCACCTCCCTACCTCAACACCTGCATGTGACAGCAACAGTAAGCAAATCCAACTGTGTGGTAACAGCTTTATTCATATTCACCTATCAACCCTCGACTCTAATTTAACGCAGAGGAATGATGTATTCAATTGGCCTGCTAAAGTAGATGCCATCACACACGCTTATATAACTGTTTTATCCTGCCTGACAATGAACAAACTGTGCTGTAGTGGTAGTGCCCCCATAAACAAAGCATACGCTATAAATTCCATCCACTATAACGAAAAGTGTCAAACCAACTTTAACCGAACGCAGGGGTGCCACACGCGCCGCCGTTACGGGCGGTGTGACGCAGTTCACAGTGCCCGGCCGGGCGCCGTATCATCGTCGGATCCGATAGGTATGATGAGTATGAATGAACAGCGCTTCGCCTGCGCCCAAAAAACTGGCAGGACGCAGAGGCAGGCAGGAGTGTAATGAGGCTCGCCGGCGTCGATCTGATCGGTACGGGCCGCCTGTAGTAATCGCCGCCTTAATGGCCGCACCCAACCCAGCCTCAGGCGAAGCCCGAGCTGAGCTGATCTCGCCACCGCCTCGATCGCGGCCGGCCTCGCGCCCTCGCCTCCTCCCTTCCCAACTCGATGTGGCCCTTTTATCAAAAAAAAACTCGATGTGGCCCAACGGCGACTACTAACTCCCCGTATTAATTGCCCAAAGTACTGGCGCACACGGCCTATCTACGCGTACGTACGTGCCCCTGCCCTGCTCATGTGTAGGTACGCACAGTATACTGCTGTGTGCACCGCGGCGACGTGACGGGCAGGAATTCCGGCGAGCTGCGTGGCAGCGCGTATACCATCGAACGCGTTCAATTTTAGGATCGGAGGAGCTACTAGCAGAGTGTATTCAATATCCATTCATTCATCGGCGTCGGCAGGTCGTTCGACCAGCGACCTTGACCGCGACCGGCGTGGCGTATTCCGTGCTCGACCACGCTTTGCCTTCCGAGCTGCTCGACCCGTCATGTGATTCATGCTGTGTGTGCGGGCGCCAGTGCCTGGCTCGGGGGTGAGCACACGAGCACGGCAAGTAAGCGAGACCGTACGTGCCGCGCACACCGCCGCGCCGCGCCGGGATCGCCGTGGCGGCGGCGGCCTCGCTGAGCGCGGACGGCAGACTGGAGGTGCTATAGCATAGCCGGATCATCATTGGCATGCATGTACAGCTGCCAACATTTATGAACAAACTATGCCGTCGCACTGCCACGTCTCCGGCTCCCCGGGGTGTAGTGGCAACCAGGGCGGGGCGCGCCGCTTTCCTGAATCATCCCCGATTCTGATGATTTCAGCTGCTGTACGCCTGTACGTCCGTATTCAAGGGCGTCGTTTTTGTAACCACCTCGATATGGCACGGAAGCACACAAAGCGCGGATCGATCGGATCACTCACGTACGGCAGCTTCAGCCTGTTTGGATTAGGAGCATGCATGAGATGAGCGCTTCTACTGATGATATGCATAAAATAAGACTGGTTTCTTTATTTTATTCTAAAAATCAACAGTGCACTCCTGATTCACCCAGGTTGGCAGGCCAGGGGCTCAGCGAGACAGGGGAAGAGTGACGCAGTCACGCAGCTGACAGGAGCACCCAGCCAGCCACACGTGCGTATATGACGGAGCATATCTTTTCTTTCCGCACCACACGTACAAGGAGGAGCACGCGGCCGATCGGGGCCGGCCGTGGCGCATCGGACGGCGGGGAGCGTTTCTGGTGGCCAAACAAGCCCGCGGCCTCGCCATATACTGGAGCAGCAAAACTAAAAGCGGCGACGTTGCGTGCGGGCGGGCGCATTGAAGCAGGAATTGAAGGGCAGTTAATGGGAGCTGGTGGACTGCACTCGAGCAGCGCGACCTTCAATGCGGCCAAGACAGGTCGCCGTCGAAATTTCTCCCCTCTTCGATCTTCCATTTCTAGGATCGGACGCTTTCCTCTCCCGAGGACGGATGATAACGCACTCTACTACAGGTTTTTTTTATTAATACTACTCAATATGAAAGTGTTTTTAACAAATCCAACATATCAAATTTATATTATGCGTAAAAGTTTCCACATATGTTTGATTCATGGGTTATACAACTCACAAATGCACCTTATAGTTGGAGAAAGGGGGGGGGGCGGAGTATATGTCTTTTTTTGTTAATTTTCAGAAAGAAAACCAAAGTACATTTAGAACAATTTTGTTTTCTATTTTTCTAAACTAAGGAAACGTATTTAAGTCCATAAGACCAGAAAATATAATAGGTCATCAGATCTTGTTTGTAGTTTTTAGAAAAAATAAACGCTTTGTCTAAGAAGGTTAGCAACTTTAGCTTTATTTTTGTTTGGATATAGGGGAAAATTTAAAAAACATCAATCTCAAAGTGCACCCATGAGGGAAAATCCCAAAGAAATGTGCAAGTAGTTATCCACGGTGGTCAAACCTGCACAATCAACCCAACGCTGTCCACGGTATTTAACTGCAATTTCACATAAGAAAACCCAATTTCAGTTATACAAATGCTTGAAGAGAACGAACGATTAAGATCTTTTTTGGTAGTGTTCAGCTCCTTCTCGTGGGAGCCGGCGAAGAAAAGGCAAACTATTTCACCGACTCCAGTTTCGTTTGGATATTGGTTTTTTTGCTATAATATACAAAGATTTTCTAGAAGACTCAGCCCTGCCAATCGGATCCTAAAACCAGTTATACATCAAATAAATTGGGAAAAATGGCAAGTATGAACAAAGTCCGGATACCCCCACTAAAATATTTTAGTTTATTTTACACCCATAACTCTCTTAATGCATAAGTTGTGTTTTTAAGTTCAAATTTTGTGAGACGATAGAGAGCAACATAAAGTATTTTTTTTAAAAAAATATAATATAAAAATTTCACCATTATTTCTCATAAAATTTTATATCAATATAGT
Source organism: Echinochloa crus-galli (assembly GCA_900205405.1). Lineage (NCBI taxonomy): Eukaryota > Viridiplantae > Streptophyta > Magnoliopsida > Poales > Poaceae > Echinochloa > Echinochloa crus-galli. Next base: position 3,162,055 of record OAMR01000082.1, read on the forward strand.
TAATTTATCATTACATATCATAGCCTTCCAAAATAACGATGAAAAGTTTATTTTATTCTTTTATAAACTTTATGTGGCCATCTATCATCTTACATAATTAAAATTTAAAATGCCACTTGTGCATTAAGAAACAAAAATAGACAAATCTTACAAACAAGATCTGATGATCTTAGATAGTTGCGGATGTAAAATAAACTAAAACATGTATTTAGTGAGATATCTGGACTCTGTCTATACTTCATGTAGTAATTTAGACTTTTTTCTTTTTAAAAAAATAAGAGGCATGAGCGTTACCATATCAAAAGAAACCTTTTTGAAGAAATTAGTTTTTCCTAATGTACTTTGCAATCTTTTTTTATTCAAATCATGTTATGATGGCAACGTGTAACTTCAAAAGTAACTTCCCTTCTCATTTTTCATGCCCCCTGTATTTATTTCCGATCAACACCAATATATATACGTACTATACGGCTGACATACATCAAACACGGTCGTGTGAGCCGGCCGACGTCTCGGTCGAATATGCATTTGCATTTTTCTCATTTCCCGTTCTGTATTTTTCCTCTGACACGAATACACATGGGCTGTGGCCCGTCCAGCTCTTAAATTTACGTGAATCTACTAGAGGTCCAGAAACGAGGCGCACACTTGTTCTAGCATTCTGGGGATCTTCAAACGGGGAACTACCTATATCATTGCAGCAGCAGCATTCACTCCCCTTGCACTGGAACAGTAGAGCCCCACTTCACCGGGTTCAGAGAAATTCATGCCAACATTGGTATCCAGTGTGTTGATGCATGAAAATGACCGGTAAGCTAGAAACAACTGCATTGCCTATCTTTAGCAACGAAAAATCTTGAGCGAGAATGCACACATGGTCGTCAATGAACCATTAAGACTCACTATGATGAAGTCCCAACAGCCCAAACGGTTCACAATCCATAATAATTCTTACTTCCAAACCAAGCTAAATTGCTCTTGCTTGGTATATATTGCTCATGGTTGGCCTAGTTTGAATTCATGTTTGCCCATGTTTGACATGGAAGGTGCTAGTACTGCAATTATCCAGCCAAATCAAGATCGTTTTGCTAACAAGATGTAAACTGATGACACAAAAGCAAACACACTTGTGCATAGACGATCGAATCGCCCTAGATGCTAGCCTAGTGTACTCGCGACTGGGCACTGGCTACAAACATAGTACAGGGGAGCAATTGCATTGCACCAGCCAAGGCAGCAGCCATCATAAACCATCGCTGCGGCAGGGGTTCTTAAAGGCCACGCAGCTAATCTCCTGGCGAGGCAGATGCAGGGGCGTTTTCGTAAATCCTGCCACGCCACGCTACCTCCTCCGAATTTAGGCCTTGTTCCAAAAAGCATCACCCAAATTCACTATGCAAAAAGAAAATTCTCCATCACATCAAAATGTCATAACATGCATGGAGTACTAAATGTAGATGAAATCAAAAACTAATTGCACAGTTTTGTTGTAATCTACAAGATGAACATTTTAAGCCTAATTAATCAATTTTTGGACAATTTTTTGCACATACAAACGAAATGCTACAGTGGCGTAATGATTACGACGAGACCCCAAAGTCCCAAATTTGGTGTGCCAAATTTAGAAACTAAACAAGGCCTTGAAGAGAAGGTTGGCGAGATTTAAATTGGAGTCTCTCTTGGCGACCCAAATTTGGAAGTTGGAGTTATGGGGAGGAGCTATAGGCAGCCGCATTCAATCCGGCCTCAACCGTGCCCGGCTCGGCTCTCGACTTCGCCTCCGCCTCGTCGCCGGCTCCGGCCACCCGCCCGGTGCGCCCGCGCGAGCTCTCACCTACGGCTCGATCCCAGGCCCCACACGCGAGCGACACGTGTCCGCGGCTCGCCTTGGCCCGACCGTGACGGGCCGTCAGATAGAAGCTAGGCTGAGTAGGCATGGAAGGTTCGGGGGTACGGTGATCTGATGGTTTGGTAACAGTCAAGATTAGGGAGAGCCCGTAATTGTTCTGTTCTGCTGATACGGCGATACATTTCCTTTCCTTGTTATTCAAGCGTTGCTGACCGACTGGAGGGGTACGATACGATTGATGAATTTGCTACTGCTGCTGGGCGCCGCTGCTATACTCATTTACTCCTGCCGGTAGTATGAGCAACTACTGGTATTATTCACATTTACTGCATTCAGGGGCAGAATTAGATACAGGTACTAGTAGCTTTTAAGGCGGCCCAAGTGGCCAGTACCCTTGGTCAATCCGTATAGTTACATTTCCGTGTTTCCTTACTCCCAAAAAATCTCACTAACCCGCATGGCCGATCGAACCGCATTTCCTTCCTACCCTCAAGGCCTCAAATGCTTCTCCCTCTCCCCATGCACACTGAATAGTGATGCTATGGTCGATCGGGCACCAGCGATTAATAATGGCCCAACCACCTTCCTTCAAAGTTCAAACGAGAGAAAAGGAGGCGACGAAGAAAGGCGAGAGCGCCACCGTCTGCAAGGAGACGCGCTAGCTCATGCAGGTGATTATTAACTTTAATATATATGGATGTGCTTGATCCTTGTATCTTTCCCGCTATACATACCACTCCATGGCATGATGATACTGTGTGATCCTATCCGCTTCCCGGCAATGAATGCGGTCGTATCCACAGCCCCAACGGAAAGCCGAATCGCATCGCCGTTTCAGGATTAATGGAGAGGTTTTATTTATTTCCAGTCAAATCTACCCGCGCGCTTTCGGCCGGAGCTGAATGGAACTTGACGCGGCCCCGGCCGGGAGACGGCAAAGGTGGAAAGGGAAACTAAACCCACCAAGCTAGGGGGCGACGCCGGGAGAGGGAGCTTGCGCGGTTAATGCTAGCTAAGCCCTTTGATGGCGAGCTAAAACGATGGTTAACCGCAAAAGCCCCATGCAGCGTTAAGAAGCATGTGAGGGCGGAGAGCGATGGCGATGGCGATGGCGCGCGTACGTGGTGGTGGCCGGAGCAGTAATGGCCGGCAGTGCCGCGCGCGCGGGGAGGTGACCGGACCGGGCGGATCGCGGCAGCACCCAGCCCGCCCAGCGGCAGCGGGTTGAGCGGATGGCACGCGAACGCAATCGAGATGGAATGCGATGCATGCAGCTAGAGCTAGCGGCCCAGCGGCCGGCCGGGGCTGACACGACCTGACCCGACCTGACCAGTAGTAAGTGTAAGTAGCTGTGTGAACATCTCGTGGGCCCGCCCGGGCGCCGTGTCCCCTTTAAGTTCTTGGCTACCACTTCCGTGCTCATAAATTTCCGGCCCCCGACGCGGCCGAACGGCTGATCGATCGAGCCCCCGTTGCTCCTCCATCCCTAAATAAACCCCCCGCCTGCGCCCGAATCCAAACCCAGCGCCCCCACAGCCGCATCACAAGCCATCGGTCGCCTCATCCACTCGTCGGATCGGAGACATCCATCACCAGGAGGTACTCGCACCCCGGCTGGCCCGACCAAGCCAAGTACAACTGCTGCGCCGCACCGACCGAGGGTGCAGTGCAGTGCAACGATCGATCGACAGCGCGCGGCAGCAGCCGGAGCCGAGAACGTAGCTAGCACTAGCAGATGGTGTCGCTGCAGTCGGCGCTCCTCCCGGAGCCCAGCAAGCGGCCGCCGCCGTGCCTGTCCCTCGTTGGCGGCGGCGGCGCCGTCGCCTCCACCGCCACCAGCAAGAAGCGGAAGCGGGACGGCGACCACGACGACGGCGACCGCGAGAACAGCCGCGGCGAGGTCGTCGACGGGATCGAGCTCAATTTCGACGCCGCGCCGCTGCCCCCCGAGTGGCAGCGCTGCCTCGACATCCAGGTAGCATTGTGACCGTACCCAACGCGATGTATATATCATCCATGCATGGGCCTTGATTGATGTCGTCCCCGGCCGTGTTCTGATGATTCGTATATACGCCGTGCGTGTACGCATGTGCAGTCGGGGCAGATCAGCTACTACAACACGAGGACGCAGAAGCGGACGTGGAAGGACCCGCGAGGGGAGCCGGAATACCGCGCCGCGCCGGCGGCCGGCGACGGCGACGAGGAGGAGGAGTCGGCGAATTGCGCGCCGCCGGGGCTGGACCTGGAGCTGAACCTCACGTTCTCGCCGGGCCGGGCGCTCGCCCACCAGGAGAAGAAGAAGAAGCCCAGGCCTGCCGCGCCGCCGCCGCCAGCAGCTGACCGCCGCCGTCAGCCGGAGGAGGCGGAGGACAGCGGCCGGGAGATGGTGGCGGCGGTGTGCGTGCGGTGCCACATGCTGGTCATGATGTGCCGCGCCAGCCCCGCCTGCCCCAACTGCAAGTTCCTTCACACGCCGAGCCGCGCCGCGCCGCCGCCGGAGCCCGAGCCGCCGGCGTCCCTCAAGCTCGGTCTCCAGCTGCTCTGCTGCAGGGACTAGCGGCGATCGACCAGTAGACGGCCGGAAGGAGCGCCCGGCCGGCCGACCGATAGATGGTTCTATACTTCTATCCCGTACGTGCGGTGCGCCTCGGCATCCGTGCACGAGTGTATACCGCACGTGTGCGTGCCTGTGTAGCCAAGCCACCTGCATGTGCAAGGATAGACGATGGAGTAGTAATTAAGGGCACTGTGATGCACGTAATTAGTTGCCTAATCAAACAGGGTTACCGATGGATCGACCGATCGATCAAGCAGTGACCGATCGATCGATCGATCAGTGGTACGGTTATTAGCTGATCAGCTGTGGTATAAGGCGACGATGAATGAATTGAATGGGTGATGTAGATATTAAGTGCATATAAATGTAGCTCGGAACTTTCGGTATCCGTCACCTGTCCGTGTGCATGAATTCGAACTCGCGATCGCCCGTCCCGACGGTGCTCTGCTCGTTGCGGAAAGTTGGTTGGCTGTTGGTGCGCAGGAATTTATGATTGGCGCGGGCGCCCGTGTCAGTGCACATCGAGTTCTTGCATTAAAGTGACCACCCCAATTTGAGAGCGATTAGCGAGTGGAAAAGACCCCGCAAACGGAAAAGAAAACAGGTTCGGCGAGCACGTACGCAGCCATGCAACAAATATACGTATACGGTCAGAGCCGTTGGAGAGTTGGAACCTGTTCTTCTTTTCATGTGCCCTTTCTTAGATATGTACGGCCGTTTGGATACTGTCGTGGATACCAAAGCTTATCTAGCAGGGTGTATCCGCATATACGGAGTACATGTGGGTGGCGTAGCGTAGATGGAATGCGTGAGCTGATTCGGCAAGGGGTCGAATTAGTGCAAGGAGTTTGAATGCGGGTCATTTACTGGCTGGATGGCGGATGCAACGAACTGTCCTCTCACGTATTGAATCGCATATATAATGTTGTCATCTTTCTCTTGTCATGACAATGAGACGATTCATTGCGTGTATATATGTGTGTGCATCCGGCCGGTGTCGCGAGCTGGATACAGTGGACGACATTAACTCGTGTTCGCTTCCGTTCATTCTAATTAGTTCCGTGAAAAGGAAATGATGAGTGCAACGCTCATCTGCTTACTACTATACGCTACGTTTTTTAATGTATGATACGTACTTCAACCGGATTTATCTTTTTGTAAAGTTCCCCTGCTGCCTATGCAAACCTTTGTTACCATTCACTGATATGGAGTCCATACCCACTTTTGCTAGTGGCACAATCAAAGAGTTTTCGTAGAGTTTATATATAATGACAAACAAAGGACCTGTCTCGTCCACTACATTTTTGTCGTGCTTGACATGGCGCCGGATCAGCATCGAGCAAGGCATCTAATCTCGCTTGACCCAACGATCTTTTGTTGCTCCCTATGTTAAGTGTTAACTACTCATAGATTTGCTACGTACCCCGATTCTTCGCATCAGGCCAGACCGCGCCAGATGCCCTAATTAACACCTTACACGATGGACGAAGATGTCGTGTTGTTTGCATATATACAGTCAGACGAAATTGCACGACAACTATCAGCAAGAGATCGAACATGAACCTGAGCCAAAAAAAAAGAAAGAAAGAAAAACAGAGACTTCATGCTGCCCTAGCTGCAACACGATGATCATCGATCCGTAGTCTGTAGAATAGGCACCATGCATTCGCCTGGTCAATTTCCCTGCAAGTTACGCGGCATCATCGCTTATACTACGTGAAAGCGGCGAAAGCCCTCTCGCTCCTCGTTTTCCACCTTTGAACTATGCAGGGAGAACGTGGAACAGATGTACGTACGTGGCTGTGCAATCTAATAATGGTGAGACTAGGGTTTACCGGTTAGTGGTTAGGGCTCCTTAATTCCGATCCCCCAAGGAGGCGGCGCGGCGCGCGCAGAGCACTGAAGGAAGCGCGACGGGGGCCCGCCGGCCGGCGGGCCGGGCCACGCGCTCGAGCTCGACGGATGGATGGCTCGGTCGATCGATATGATCGTGTTGACGCGCGGTATAGGTGCGGTAGATGCAGAAATTGAATGGGGAGCTTAAATTTGGAGCAGTGGCAGCGTGCTTGACGGCACCGGAGTAACGCCGGAATTAAAAACCCGCCCGTCCACCGCCGGTCAATGCTGTGAGAGGAGTATGACAATACAGGGTACGGTGATGATACTACACGGGACAAATTCCTTCCGTACCGAGGCCGGGCTCAACGTACAGCGCCATCGATGTGCTCTACTTTACTCCACCACGGGGGGTGGTGGCTGCTCTATTCAACCAATTACCATCCTATCTACGGAGTACCATCGATGTTTCCTTTTGCTCAGGTTGTATTTGCTCCTTATCGTTTTTTAGTCCTTTTTAAGTTGTTTATGGTTTTATTGGCTCGCCCTTTTCCGTACTCGAATGCATACGGTTGATTCTTTTTCCCCTTTTAGCTGAATGTTCGGTTTACCTGTTGGAAATAGGGTGATTTTGTAAGAGCTCTGAGCCCCTGACCACTCCATTGGGCCGGGCTGGCAAGACAAGCTTACTGGGCCGGTAGTGTTTTTTTTTCGTACGCTAAAGTTAAAATTAGCAGGAAACTGATGCTCCATTTGTGTTTATCGGGTGAGAAACAGTGTAACACAACGTACGGACCATACAGACTGAAATTTCGAAGTGCTAGCATGGTTGGAACCCAAACTTGCGCGATGCTTGCTAGACGCACTTGAATGGCGGCAGCATTGTTCGTATCGGCAAACCAGTGGAATAATAATCGATGAAAACCTTTGCATCCTTATTAGTTCTGATATTATATTCCTTTAACTACTTGACAATCGACACAGGCATAGCTTTGCTCTTTTGTTATACACTCGATGTAGAGAAATGACGGTGGTAACTGTTTGTGAATTCAGCTGCACGCCGTGGCGGCAGCCGGCAGGATTGGATTCTCTGATCCAGCTAGAAGCGCTCCCAGCCAATACAAGCAAAGGGGCTCGTGGTCGTGGAGCCTGCTAGCGCCACGTCGGCCTGACGTGCCACTAGCCAGTGGGTGCTCGAGACTCTTGGGATTTATCGGTGGGTCCTTGCTTGGCGCCGAGAGCCCGACACGCCAGAAATATTCCGCCTAGACATTTTGCTTGCAGGACTCCACTACGGCGAAAGCCCGAACAGAGCCTGCACGCTTCGGGAAGAACTGAGAAGTTAGCACGGCACACCCAATTGGCGATGCAAGTCAGAGATGGATCATGAATTTATTTTCTTTTGCTCATAACCTCAAGCACCCACCGCTTGTGATTGCATTATCAGAGTGATCGCAAACGTGCCTCCTTTTTTAATCTTTATCTTTTTTTAAAAGATTTTCTTTCTTAGACAGTGTTTTTTTGGGCGTGCAAAATTTTACCAAACTTTATGACTAATAATTAAGGATATAAATAAAGTTAGGTTACAAAACTACCTTCACAACATTGAACTATTTTACAAGATCTATCTAATGAGGTCTTTGACCGTATAATTAGAGGATGGTTACTCTAGCAAATTATAAATTAATTAAACTCATTCGATTCATCGTGCAAAGTTACACTCATCTCTAAAAATATTTTGTAAATATAATTTATTTAGTATTTTATGTAGAAAAGATTTTTTTGATTTTTTTAACAAGCTGTAAAACACGGCCTTAATATCGTCTGCAGCTATTCTGATGCACGCGTTTCCCTGTTTTGATACAGGCACGACGAACTGGAAAGAAAATATTGGCCTCCAGCCCTCCACTCAAATGAGAGGACACTTAAAAAAGCTATCTTCTTCTTTTTTAAAGCAAAAAATAAAATAAATTCCACCTCGAGCAAATTCCACTTCGTTGGCCTTTCCTGCCTCCGGGCGGCAAGATCCAAGCCCCCCAACCGCCAACAAATCCCTCGCGCGTGTCAAAAAAAAAAAAAACAAATCCCTCGCGAATCGCAAGAACAAGAACCAAAATTCCCCCTCGCTCACTCGCATCTACTTGCTCGCCCGGCGGCTGCCACTCGCATCGGATCGAGAGGCAAACTCGTCTTATATATTCCATTCCGCTCGGGTGGATTCAGCTTCCCTTCCCCGTCGATAAAACCGATGCATCGCCCCGCCTCGCAAACCCTAGCGGCGGCGGGAGGAGGAGGAGGAGGCGGCAAAGGCTACAGCGCGTGAGGGTCGGGGTCCGGTCGGTTCCGCTGCGATGCCGTGGCTCGAGATGTGGCTGCCTCCCGCGGCCGGGGAGGGGGCGGTGGCCGCGGGGCTGTTCCTCGACGGCGGCGACGCGGCGGCGCACGGCGCGCTCCTCGCGGCGATGCCCGGCTGCTCGGTGTCGTTCGGGGCCCCGTCACGGCGGCGTCGTGGGGCGCCGCCGGGGTTCCTGTCGGTGACGATGTCGGTAAAGGGGGGCAGCGGGTTCGTGCCGGGCTCGGTGGGTCTGCTCGCCGGCGCGGAGGAGAAGGGCGGGGCGGAGGAGGCGGAGGCGGAGGCGGAGGCGGAGGCGGAGGCGCTGGTCGCGGGGAATAAAGCGGTCGAGGAGGTCGCGGTGGCGGAGGGGAAGGTGATAGTGCTGCAGGATACGGAAAAGGAGAAGGATGGTCGTGCTGGAGCTGGTGCGATGAACATGACAAAGCATCTCTGGGCTGGAGCCGTTGCCGCAATGGTGTCAAGGTATAGCTGCATTCTCTTTGGTTGACGTTGAGGATACTCTGTTTCTCCAATCCATTGCATTTGGCTATAACTGTTTTACATTTTAGGATAGGATGGGTAGGGAAGTTTATAACTCGTACAAGTAGATTGAATCGAGAACTTCAATTCACCAAATAAGTACTGTCCTCGAATTGTTTCTGGATGCCTTTGGCAATCTGTTCAAACGAAATAAACTTTCAGGATTCAGTAATTCGTACTCCTACTAATAAGAGTGTCTTCTACTCTTGTTTACGACTTGGGGAACTCTTTGGGAACTAGATGAACCGTGTGTTTTTAGATGTTTATGGATTTAAAGTAGATATTTATTGTAGGCTATGATTTAGTGTTGCATATAGTAGCTAGCAATTAGTGTGCCTAGTTAGCTAGTGAAAATGGATCAGGTGTAGCAGTTGCTTTTGATTGGAAACTTCAATTCACCAAATAAGTGCTGGCCTCAAATTGTTTCTGAATGTCGTTGGCAATCTGTTCAAACTGAATAAACTTTCAGGATTCAGTAATTCGTAATCCTAATAAGAGTGTCCTCTACCTGTTTACAACTTGAGGAACTCTTTGGGAACTAGATGACCTGTGTGTTTTTAGATGTTTCTGGATTTAAGGTAGATAGTTTATTGTAAACTATGATTTAGTGTTGCATATAGTAGCTAGCAATTTAGTGTGCCTACTTAGCTAGTGAAAATGGATCAGATCTAGCAGTTGCTTTTGATTGGAATGTCGGGAAATAATCATTGTTTGCTAGTTGCTACTTTTCATGCTGTGAGGATTGAGTATATTGACCTTTAGCTGCAGATGAGTGAAGTTGCTCCTCACAAGTTATAGCCAGTAGTCCACTTAACAGGTTATATTGTTTGAACAGCATGAATTTTTGAAACAGGTTCAGTCAAATACTTAAGTTGTATGGAAGTAAGGCAGATGTTTCAACTGGGACCTATATGCAAGTTAGAAGTAGAAGTGGCCAAGTTCCTTTCCACGCGACGAGGAATCTTTTGTCATGCAAATTAGAGCCCAAATAGAATCACAAGACTAGAAATAGCAAAACTAAACTTGCATAGGTAAATAAGAATCAAAAGCTCTCCCATCTTGAGCAATAATCTTGCTTTGTTTCCTCAGGAAATTACAGATCCAAGTTGTCAGTGTGTGTGTTATTTGAGGTAGTAACTGGCTATAGAGCTGGTTGATTGTGAGCTTTTGTTTGGTTTACTTAATTTGATTGCTTTGATGTGTGACTGGCTCATTTACTTTTTCGTTACTGTCGAAACCGTTGATTTGTACTCTGTAGCTTGCCTCCTTTTTAATATCCTTTCTGTACTGTTGCTTCTTCAGACATCAGATGTTGGATATTGAAGTTTCCTTATTGCCCTCTGTTGCTACTTTTCTAGATTTGGAAGAATCACAATATGTTCATTAGGTCTTGGTAGCCATCTTTGCTTTTGAGGAAGCAAATGGATTATAGGTGAGGTATTCATGATTACCTGGTGATCTGCTGGTTCCTGGCGATAGGCCTCCACTGACATCATTATTTCTAGCCACAGTTGGTGTATTCGCTGCTCTATTTCAGCTGGTTCTGTATTGATGATTCTTTCTATGCTATGATCCTATAAATCTCATAATAAGATACAACCAAAAGAAACTAAAAAGATTTGGTAAGAGCTTCTACTAGCCGGTCTATTTGCTGTTGGTTACTGCCAAGTACATAAGCCTTTCACTTCAGCCCACTTCATGATAAGCGTGCAGAGAGTCTGTGTAGTCACTCCGGCTATATATGTATTTCTTTCCTAATTATTATTATTTTGAGGAAAACAGTAGGGAGTTGCTTTCCTAATTTTTATGCTTCGTGCAGAACAGTTGTTGCTCCTCTTGAGAGGCTAAAGTTGGAGTATATAGTTCGTGGGGAGCAGAGGAATCTATTTGAGCTTATGCATGCTATTGCAACAACACAAGGGTTGAAAGGCTTTTGGAAAGGGAACTTTGTCAACATCCTCCGAACCGCTCCATTCAAGGCAGTCAACTTCTATGCATATGACACTTACAGAAAACAACTGCACAAATGGTCTGGTAATGAAGAAACTACAAACCTTGAGAGATTTATTGCTGGTGCTTTTGCTGGAGTAACAGCAACGTTGATGTGCATACCAATGGACACAGTATGTTTCTTTAAATATTTTGTATCCCTGATTTCCTTCATCTTTTATTTTATTGTCATCTTTTCGCTGAATATTACCTGGTTTGAGCTGTTGATTTCAGATTAGGACAAGAATGGTGGCTCCTGGTGGTGAAGCTTTGGGTGGGGTTATTGGTGTTGCCCGCCACATGATCCAAACTGAAGGATTCTTCTCGCTGTATAAGGGATTAGTCCCTTCTCTTATCAGCATGGCACCCTCTGGCGCTGTATTCTATGGAGTGTATGACATATTGAAGATGGCTTATCTCCATTCCCCTGAAGGAAAGAAGAGGGTATCGATGATGAAGCAACAAAAACGAGAGGCAAATGCATTAGACCAACTTGAACTGGGTACTGTTAGGACATTACTCTATGGGGCCATTGCTGGTTGTTGTGCCGAAGCTGCCACATACCCATTTGAAGTAGTTCGGAGGCAGCTACAGATGCAAGTAAAAGCAACAAGAATGAATGCATTCGCAACATGCCTTAAAATTGTTGATCAAGGTGGAGTACCAGCACTTTATGCTGGCCTGATCCCTAGCTTGTTACAGGTATGTTTTCTTCCTGCAGAGAAATCTACTTCTATATATGTTGATGAGGGGCTGCACGGCTACGCCTACCAGTTCACCATTTCATTTGTAGATTTAGCATTCACACTTTTCGGTTTTAGCGCATGGTTATTCATGTAATGAGAGGAGATATCCAGGGAAAGATATTTAGTGGACGTGAAAGTTATTGTTTTATGATTTATGTAAAGAGGCAATTAAATGATTGCATGCCTAATAGCAAGATGCTGCTATATTATTTAAGAAGAAAGCAGTTTTGAAAGGTTCAGATTAGTTAAAGTATATGCCAGCCTGTTTGAAATTACGTGAACATTGTTTGCTCCATCTAAAAAAAAGCAAGTCATTTTAGTTTTGTCCTAAGACAATTTTTTTGAAGTTTAACCAAATTTGTAGAGAAAACTACCAACATTTATTACACCAAATTATGAATATATTTCATGATGATCATGATGAATCTATTGATATTTTGTTTTTTGTATAAACTGTTTGGGTTGGAGGGTGTATGCTAGTCGTGATTCAGATTACCTGAAGTAACTGTTTCTCCTTTTCTTCAGGTTCTGCCTTCGGCGTCGATCAGCTATTTTGTTTACGAGTTAATGAAGATAGTCCTGGAAGTGGAGTAAATGCAAATTGACGAGCCTAGGAAGCAAGTTCGAAGGGCTCGTCTCACATCACCTTTGATGAAAATGCCAAAAACCAGTGACATATCAGTCAATTTAGGATCAATGTTTCAGGTAGCTTTGCTTCATATGCTCAGAGGGTAGTTCACGTTGGTAAAAGCGTTACTCTTCTGAATCTATGCACCACTAGTCGACAAGACTGTACACGGTGAGATTCTGTTCAAACATAGGATCAATCTTCTTTTTTTATAGATCATTCCCTGCCCTGGTGCAGACATCTGCGCCTCCTCGCCTGATTTCAATTGACAAAATTTTCCACTCTTAATCTTTGATGTATTGACATTGACTGCAATCCAGAGTGACATTTGGGAGATTATTGTTCTGACCCTGGCCCGTGGGGCCACGCTTCTTCTAGTCTCCTGCAGCCTGTTACCCTTTTTTTCCCCCTTGGGGAACGTTGCGGGACTGTATTGATAAGATTTTAGGCGCCAGCGTCACCAAAGTACAGCCTGAAGTTGTATACGAACAAGATCGGGCGGAGCACCGGAAGGCTCCCAACAGCCTGTTGCTTTGTGACGCACAGTTGAAATGGTACGAAGTGTTGAATGCACAATAATCGTTTACCGTAAACAGGATTATGGTTGTAGTCAGATTGTCATTGTTTTAGTTTCGTGATGTTGACCTGTGCACGTCAGACATCACACAGTTGGCAGCGTGGGCATGTTTATGATGTCTCCAGTTTCCTCGCAAGCCCATCGATGGTGGAAGCAGCCTTGCGAGGTCGTCGGCAGATGCTTGTAAAGGCAGCCGACCGTGCTTGGTGTGGCAAACGGGTAGCAGCAAACATTGGCGTGTGGGTTTCGTGGAAGCATGTCGCCTGAAGGAGCACTGCACCGGAATGACGCATGACAGTATGAGAGATAGTGCGCATACGACTGCCTGCAGGAGAGGCACGTCTTGTTGGAGCACGGGCCTGTGCCCCTGTCTAAGAATTGGGAGTAATTTTAATTGATGCCAGTCGTTTGTGAAATCCCCTGCTAGACTGGTGGGAGACTGGGAGGGCGTTTGCAACAGTTTTAGAACTCATGCCTGTTTCTGCATCTTAGGCTAAGCATAATAAGCAGCCTTCCAGAAATTCGTGCTGGACACATTTCAGCTAGTGATTATCAAAATGCCTGGGCCCGTGTCACGAGATCAGGAGTAACTATTGTTAATTAACCAAGGCATGTTCGAGCCGGATAGATGGGGTAATTAGGTGCAAAGTCACTATCTGATGCACGACTCTACTGCTTCTAGCCGACTGCACCATGATGGGTTGATGTTACCTTTCGACGGGTTTCCTTGCACTACTATCAATTTTTTAAGACGAGGAAGTAAGCTAAGAGAGAAACATGCATGATTCAAACCAGGTTGTAACCCATGTTAATCCACTGAAAATATATGATGCTGCCAAGTTCTGTTTCTGAAGGCTAAGTCAGCATGTTCGCGTTACATCCGCTTGCTAATCTAGATGCCCCGAAATCAAAAGTCAAATCCCCAGCAGGAAAAATCCACTGTCGCCAATAATTCGCGAGAGCCATCTGACCCTGTTGCCGTGATGCAGCTGGACTCTGACGTCCTGATCGGAGAACAAGCGAGTGGCTAAGATGGTGGATCAGTGCGTGCCTGAATATGCTGGTAACTGACGACTCTACTACTGACCTGTCGACTCCCGAGTGCCGGCTTGTAAAGTGTGATCAGCACTACTGTACTGGAGGAACAAAGCGTAAGTAAGACGGCGGCTCGACGGCGACAGATAACGAGTGCAGGTTGCAGCCGGCTAGCCGGCACGATCGAACGCTCCGGATAGATGGGAATCGTGTGATCACATCATCCCGACTCCCTGAACATCTCATCGAATTTCTTGGACACGCTACTCTGCTTTTATTCTCCTGCTTTGCTCGGGATTTAGCTGATCCTTTTTAGGTGCAAGAATGCTGAGGAGTCCAGACCAAGCTCTGAACCTACCGCGGGACGATCTTGTGATTTTCAGAGTTTCAGACCAAAGCTCTGAAACCACTGCACTACTGCAGGTGCAGGACAATCTTGTTCTTTCAGAGTTCAGAATTCAGGCCACACCAACCAATGCTTTTCTTTTGTGAGGCCACAATCTGCTTGGAATAGGATCTTCACTGGTCACCGGTTAATCTATGGTTGCAGGAAATCTATTCGTAACATGGTTCACGTTGGGCTTCTCGAGTTCTCGGCTAGTGTGGGCGTGTGGCCTATACGCTTGGCGCCACCACCAACCGCTCGCGTCTCCCGCGGCCACGCCCACACCAACCGCTCCAGACGACTCTCCCACAAGGCTGGGCTCCAACCCAACACTCCCACGGTGCCCCCAGCTCCATCGGCCCATCCAGCCTTAACGCGGGGGCAAAACGGCCATTTTGACCTCACCCGCACCCCCGCCGACCCCGCCGCTCTCTAGTCAGTCACCCCCTCGTCGACGGCTGGGCTGGCTGTCCAGTTCTTTGTTCTCTCTCATTGCCTCACCACCAAATTCCGTCGTCAGGTGGAGGACGTCACAGCCAAAACACCCTCCCGGATCTTCCACAAAAACCTCCGAAAAATCTGGGGGAATCACGAGGCGATCGCCATCGGAGCCGGGGAGGTTTGGTGACGACTCCGCGGTGGTGCCTGGCTCTGGTTGGTCGCGCGCGCGCGGCTGCCGGGTTCGGCGATGGCGGAGGCGCCGCGTTTCGCGATCGCGCCGCAGCTAGGTGAGCGCACTGAACTGAACTGGGGCTCCTTGGTTCGTCCTCAGCTCGTAATCCACCTGACCAGGGTTCGGTCAACGCGTCGGTCCTTTCTTTTCATTTGTCTCGCGACCGTCGCGTTGTGGGGGCGTTGGATTTTTAGAGTGTTGGTTTCGTAATCGTGGGGGAGTTGGTACCATGAACGTGCCGTGCAAACGGTGCTATTTTCGAGAAAAAATCGTGTCTCTCTGCAGATATTGCCGAGAATTTTGGCGGTGTGGTGGGCTGGTGGCTGTGAGAATGGAGCCCATTATGCGAAGTGCATATTTTGCTTAGGTCTCAATCGTCCGGACTGTTCTCGGTGTGGAATTATCTGAAGCTCTAGCGGAGTGGCTATGCCAAAGACTCGGGGGATATGGACTTTTTTGTGCGGTAGTTCATAGCGAGGACGGAGTTTCAATACCCTGCTTTTGTGGGACTTTGTGATGTACCTGTATGAAATCGGTCTGTGTATGGGTTTAGATCAAAGTTACTAGAACTTAATACCAGGAATTGGGAGAGCTTCTAGTTAGCAAGAAGGTTCCCCTGTAAGAAAGTTGTGTCCAAGTGATAGTCGCAGTATGAACTGAGCCTGCGAACACTGTAAGACATTTGAGATTTGTTGAGGTATGTGTGCATACAGAAGGTCACATGGTGGATCGTTTGTGTGTGTGAGAGAGTCTTTGTTATCTTTTGTACTATGTGATTTGGAGAGGGTCATATATTGCAGAAGTTCAACAATTTTAGAGTTGTCGGTCATATGGTACACTTAGAACAGATTTTGGGGTTCCAAACTTAGGTATGATGAACTGTTATCACTTACTAGATCACCCTCCCTCCACTCTTGAAGTTATGTTCTGAGTATACATCTTAGTCCTAAGGGCTTTGCTTTAAAGGAAATTCAATTGATTTACCTACAAAAGGGATTTCCAATATTGAGTTATATTGTACAAGTGACTGTAAGATGTTGGACAGCTCTATTTTGTGAATGCTGGTTGTCATTTATTACCATAATTAATCTGGATATTTTTAAGGCAACCTATGACTATGTTTTAACTAACATTATATTTGCTTGTCTAACCCTTGCTTTCATGAACTCTGAACAGATATTGAGCAGATACTGAAGGAAGCACAACACCGATGGTTGCGACCTGCGGAGATTTGTGAAATACTTAAAAACTACAGAAATTTTCGCATTACCAAAGAACCACCAAATAGACCTCCAAGTCTGACACTCATTTTCTGTTAAACCCTGTTTACGTTTGATAGTTGTTTCTCCGAAAGTGCTAGTTTTTTTTATGATATTTTTTGTCACTAATATTTTCTTCTATCGCTGGTTTCAGGTGGTTCACTTTTCTTGTTTGATCGGAAAGTATTGAGGTATTTCCGGAAGGATGGCCATAATTGGAGGAAGAAAAAAGATGGAAAAACTGTCAAAGAAGCTCATGAAAGATTAAAAGTACGTCAGATTTGAGCAGTGGAAAGTTCTCCTGTGTACATTACAGCATACTGCCTCTTATTAAGTAATCATGACCATTAGGACAATAAAGCTAACAGCTCTTCATTAATGCAGTCTGGAAGTATTGATGTGCTTCACTGCTACTATGCTCATGGGGAAGAAAATGAGAACTTTCAGAGGAGGGTTTATTGGATGTTGGAGGAGTAAGTGTTCGTTTGTGCTACTTCTGCAATATTGCAATTCAAAAGATTATGCTGTTTTAATGCGCACTAACAACTTTTGGATCATGCGTCTTGCATTGAGTCTGCAAGCATGCATGGAAACTTACAATTGCTTTTAAATTTTTGCAGGGATTTTATGCACATTGTGCTTGTACATTATCTCGAAGTCAAGGTTATTCCGAATCCTACTCTGGTTGATATGTATTTAACTGCTTGTCCATTGTACTTTCAGACGACTGGATTTTGTCATCCTAAATGCTGCATTGTAGAAAAAAATATGTTAAAGTCGTTTTTTACATGACGTTGTCTGTGCCTGTTGTGCTAGTAATCACTGAATGTTATTCTAGCTTATTCTTAGTATAATGCAGCAGCCTAGAGGTTTGTGCCAACATGTCCTAAGCTATTTGTTTTATGTCATGTTCTGATAATTCTGTTCAGGTTCAGGTCTAGCAAGGATTTAGGGGGTTTGTTATGCTGTACACTTTTGGTGGCCGAGAAAGATACCTTTAGGTATTTAGGATCGATGCTGCAAAAGGATGGTGACATTGATGAAGATGTTAGGCATAGAATTTCAGCCGGTTGGTTGAAATGGCGTCAAGCTTCTGGTGTCCTCTGTGACAAGAGGGTACCACAAAAGCTAAAAGGTAAGTTCTATAGGACGGCGATTCGCCCGGCGATGCTATACGGTGCTGAATGTTGGCCTACTAAAAGGCGACATATACAACAACTGAGTGTAGCAGAGATGCGTATGTTGCGTTGGTTTTGTGGTCACACAAGAAGGGATAGGATACAGAATGAAGATATTCGAGATAGAGTCGGAGTGGCACCAATTGAGGAGAAATTGACGCAACATCGGTTGAGATGGTTCGGACATGTCCAACGGAGGCCTCCTGAGGCGCCGGTGCGTAGTGGGGTTCTACAGCGGGCCAATAATGTTAAGAGAGGTAGAGGGCGACCCAAACTAACTTGGGACGAGTCGGTTATTAGAGACCTTAAAGAGTGGAATATCTCTAAGGATTTAGCTATGGATAGGAGCGCTTGGAGACTAGCAATTAATGTGCCTGAGCCGTGATCTTTGCTTTCTTTTCTGCTTTCCTCTAACTCTTTTTCTGTTTTTTTTGACCTTTTGGGTTTCACCTCTAGCCTACCCCAACTAGCTTGGGACAAAAGGCTATGTACAAGTTGATGGTGGCGGACTTCAGATTTCGGGTACGTGTCCAGCGGGACAAACGTGCCAAGATAGCGAGAACGAAGTGGTGGAAGCTTAGAGGGGAAGCAGCGCAAACTTTTAAGGACATGATGTTAAGCGAGGGGCCTTGGGAGGACGGAGAAGATGCAGACGACATGTGGCTAAAGATGGCAACATGTGTTCGGAAGGTGGCTTCAGAAGTGTTTGGCGTGAGTAGGGGAGGAAAACAAGAAGCGAAAGACACTTGGTGGTGGAATGACGAGGTGCAAATGGCTATTAAGGAGAAAAAGGAATGTTTCAAGCGCCTTCACCTTGATCGGAGTGCAGCCAATATCGAGGGCTATAAATGTAAAACAGGTTCATCTGATACATTCCAAAGAAGCAGATCGCGTAGGAGGTAAAACTTCTCTGAATAGCTTCCACAATAGATACTCTAAAGTAGGCAGAGACAGGTAGGTTTTCTTGAGGACCTCCCTTACTAATTTGCATAAACCGGGACCTAGCTTACAATAGTACTGCATCCCAGACCACTAGTAATGTATGGAAAGTGCATTTTTTGACTACTGCTATCTCTTAGACCTTTTCAAGGAAACATCAATGCTAGTTATACTTTTGGAGGCACGCATAAGTGCATAACATGATAATAAAACTTCAGTAAACAAGTTACCTCAGCGGTAAGTGCTCGAAGTTCTTGATCACGAGATGCTAAAAGATGGGCAAGATCGACCTGAAAATTAAAAGGCAATCAATCATTTCAAACATTTAGGCAATGAAACATTTAAATAACTGATAATTGATCAGATGCAGCATGCGCACGCAGAGAGAGAACCTGAGGAGTGGTTCCAGCATCAGTTCTCTGGTACTTGCTTAAGCATTCTTGCAAGCGCAGGACCTTATGAGAAAAGAAACATATTGTTAATCAATACTAAAAGGATTCCGAAGCTCCTGTATTTGCAGTTTAATATAAGCAGCTGGGCTTAACCCCTTGCTCTAGAAAAGAAATATTATGAAAGCTGCACTCTTCTGTATTCTAAAAATGCTTACAAAGTAATTTAACCTTAGAGTAATAGTAAATTGACTATCAGTCTTCGTCACTTTCTGCCAGTCCATAAAATACTAAGACTTCTAATTCTGGTGCTTATCTTGCCTACAAAGTTAATAACATGGATGCCAAAATAGTATTTTGCAGTAACATAGGCAATCAAATTTAACAATGCATGGCTGCAGGTTAGTCAAGGACTTCTCTGAAATTGAACAGAAATTAAGTATACAAAGGTGAAATAGAAATTTGGTGAGGTGCTATCAACTATTTTGCATGAAACTTCCGTGTACCTCCTCACTCAGATAATGAATATTTTCCCTTTGGTACTGAAGTAACGCCATCTGCTGATCAGAAAGACGGGCATCATAATACCTGGAGAGAAAAAATACATCAGCTAGCCAATCTCTATGGCAGTATGTTAAGAGAACTACTAAAAAATTACATGCTTATGGCTGTGTTACTTTTGGAAACACGTGTTTGTTTTCCCTGCTAGACATGAGTGTAGATCATTATCAAATAATTCTAATCGACATGGCTATGCGAGTGTAAGACTAGCATTTTCCACTGTTAGATGATAAACCACAAACAACTCC
>OAMR01000658.1:30416-75340 GCA_900205405.1 Echinochloa crus-galli
GGGAGCCACACGTCCTTGAGGCCTTTGGAATCTGAGGCTGCTCAAGGTGAACCACTGCCAGACTTGGGGAAGATTGGGAGCTTTGTCGTGCGGGAGGTCTGGCACCGACATCTCCACGATCTTCATCATCAACGTCTGAATCTTCAGTGTCCTCGGACCAGAAGCGCCCGGACGGCGCACCTACTCCGCCAGCGAACATCTCCCAGAGGAGCTTGAACTCACATGCACTCGCGTCAACGCGACGGGCGGCTCGTCGCCGCTGGCGGCCGGCGACTGGAGCTCGGGGCGGCACGTGGAGTCCGCCGTGGACGGCGTCGGCGACTGCGGCGCTGTCGTCGTACACCGCACCGGTGGGCGGGGCCGCACCGTCGCGGCCGTCGTGCGCCGGGGCGAGGCTCCGAACACACGTCGGACTCGTCGCGGCTGGCGGCCGGTGACTGGAGCTCGGGGCGGCACGTGGAGTCCGCCGTGGACGGCGTCGGCGACTGCGGCGCTGTCGTCGTGCACCGCACCGATGGGTGGGGCCGCACCGTCGCGGCCGTCGTGCGCCGGGGCCTCCGCGCGCCGCCCTGGTTATCTGTAGGTTCTTTGTTGCCTTGCCTAGAGCTTGCCTTGCCCTGTTGCCTTCACTTGAACCTACTTGCAAGCTAGGAATGTGAACTGTTATATATAAAAGCTAAATTTACTAAAAGTTTGATGATTATTTGGATCCACTTAGATTGTGGCTGGTTGGATCGAGAAATTTATGGTGTTTTACAATATAGAAGAATTAATGCATGCCTGCCTCGTCGGGAAATGACCGGGAGTTGGTGGAACAGCGGTGCCGAATGACGCCTGCCAGCCCGTACGACGATGACGGGGGCAGGTGGTCCTGCTTGCTGAGGTCTGCCGAGGTGACTTGGCACGGCGCGTCCGCCCGGAGTCCGCCCCTGGTCGTCGCCCGTACGCTATTCGAGGGCGGCCTAATGCCCTCTCGAGGGCCTCACAGCCGGGGGAGGACGGGAGTTGGCGTAACAGTGGTGTCGAATGACGCCTGCCATCTCGCTCAGAGCCTTGCACAGTGCCGCGTGCGTCAGCGTACCCGCGGCGTGGTCGCACAGTGACCAGAGTAGGTGCTACAGTGGGCTTCCGTGGTGTCAGCGGCGTGGTGCGGGGCTCCCTTTTGACTTTGGCCCCGGACCGGCGGGGCGGGATTTAAATGCGGCTGCCGGGCGGAGTGGTTGAGCGTCTTGGTGCTTGCGCCGAGGAGGTCTCGAGCGAGGCGGAGTTTGGGCTCGAGAGGGTCACGGCCCTCGAGTGAGGCGGAGATTTGGGTCAAGCCTGCTCGAGGGGGCTGCTGACCTCGAGCGAGGCGGAAATAGGGTCTCGCTACTTCGAACCCCTCGGTGGCCGGGACGGAGCGACATCTTGGGCCGCGATGAGCGGTGGTGGGCCGTGTTGCCCAGGGTTTGTTTGGGCCGTTGTTTACCCTAACCTCTTTGGTTTGGCGTTTTTGAGGGTGTTTACCCCGATGGTTATGGGACCCCCTCGGGATGTCCCCGACAATATTTTTCAAACATATCATCATAATAAGGATTATTTGGCTTCTGCAAATTAATATTATTCGGTATATGATGTGGTACCTAGTTCGGCTGTACATACGGTGGTTGTTGTGAGTAAACATTATTTGGCACTGCACTGTATGAATAACCTGAACTCTAGGGAGGTATAGAATAATTTATAGTTGCATATGGAGGAACATAATTACCAGCAAATCCATTTGTTCGGCTAAAATCAGCCTGAACAGGAGGTACACTAATAATTGGTTCAGGAGATAATTGAACAGTAAAGTACCAGAACCGGTCTGACCGGTTTGAACCGGTCTACCAGAACCGGTCTGACCGCATTGTTCAGACTGTGTGGTTCTGGAATTGTTTGACCTTCAAAATAATTCATCGGCATGCCGAATTGAGGCATGGGTGTTGCCGATGATTCAGGAGGCACAAAATTACATTGTGAAGTACCAGCCACATTAAACTTAGGAGCATTACTATCACTAGCCAAATGTTGTTTTTCTAATGATTTATCAATCATGTTTTGGACAGTAGCAAACATTTGTCTTTGACCATTGACTAATAATTGATTAATTTGCTCCAAAGTAACAGGTGATGCTGTAGTACTCACATTGGCTTGTACCTTGAGACAATAATTGTGCACTTAATAATAATGGAAATGTGTTTATTATTACGTACCATAATCTTCCGATTCTTGGAGAAGTGAGATAAAAACCACTGAGTGGCCTTTTCATCTACTGCTGCTTTGTGTCGGGCTTCCTTCTCCTCACGGTCCTTCATGAAGGCCTCATAAGCTTGACGATCCTCGGCCGATAATTCATCAACAATCGGCTTAACAATGTTAGCAGGATCAACGTCACTAGGTTTTGGTAGATTAACCATAGTAACAGATCCCTTTGCTTTCTTCCCCAGCGGAGTCGCCAAAATATGTTGACACGAGATCGCGCCAACGAAGTCGCCACTGCCTTGAACGAAACCGGTCAGATCGGTTTACGAAACCGGTCAGA
Organism: Echinochloa crus-galli; assembly: GCA_900205405.1. Taxonomy (NCBI): domain Eukaryota; kingdom Viridiplantae; phylum Streptophyta; class Magnoliopsida; order Poales; family Poaceae; genus Echinochloa; species Echinochloa crus-galli. The sequence goes on from OAMR01000658.1 coordinate 32,977, forward strand.
CCGCTTTTGACGGGGCGTCGGTGAAAACCTAGAACCTCGAGCTCGGGAGGGACCCCGTTGGAGCTTGAGAGTCTAGGGTTGTTCTAGGGTCGGCAGGACACCTAGGACGTCCTCAAACGTCAAGGGGTTTCATCAATCTGCATTACGTTAATCAACAATCGTCCTTGATTTATGGCCGATTGTATTTGCCTACGGAAAACATTGCAATCATTGGTAGCATGAGAATAAGTATTATGAAACTTGCAATAAGCTCGCCGTTTCAACTCATCATTCGGCGGTATAGTATGAGAAAATTTCAGTTTCCCAGCCTTTGCAAGCTCATCAAAGATCCTATCACACTTAGATACATCAAAGGTAAATTTGACTTCTTCGTGCCGATTTTTACGAACCGGCTTGAGAGAAGCACAAGTGCTAGGATTATCTTTAGATGGCCATACAAATTCAGCAGCATAAACCTCTTTACCCTCATCGTCTGAAGAATCATAATTGATGGTATGCACACCAAAACGATCGGGTTTAGGTTTAGAATCCTTACTTCGGCTTTCTTGAGCCAAAGCTCTTTGCAACACTTGAGCCTTGGCCCTTTATATTTATAGGGTGGGATGGTCTTACCCCGTTGAGTCGGTTTACAATATGGGACAAAATAGAGTCCTAATCCTACTCAAATTACAGGTCCAAACCGGTCAGACCGGTTTGGGACCGGTTTTCCTAGGCGCAGAATCTTCCCGAAGCCATAACTCTCTCATCCAGAGTCCAAAATAGGCATTCCACATATGCATCTTGATCGCAGGAGCTCTTCAAAGCTCGGCCTCACTTTGTCTTTGAAGTTCCCATGCTGACCGGTCAGACCGGTTCTATAACCAGTTAGACCGGTTTATGCAGAACCGGTGTCTTTGCTCCTGTCTTGCCCCCCGAGTGTTTGAGTCTTCAACTTGAACTGAGGGGTCTTTTCTGATGGCACCTTCGTTGAACTCGTAGGCCTTTCGTCACCAATTATCACGTTTTTCCCTTTAGCTTTTTCGGCTTGATGCGGCCGAATCAACACTTTTGGATTCACCAATTCAAGTGTGTGCATAGGAAAAAGGTTTTCATCAATCTGCATTATACCAATCATCAATCGTCCTTGATCTATGGCCGATTGTATTTGCCTACGGAAAACATTGCAATCATTGGTAGCATGAGAATAAGTATTATGAAACTTGCAATAAGCTCGCCGTTTCAACTCATCATTCGGCGGTATAGTATGAGAAAATTTCAGTTTCCCAGCCTTTGCAAGCTCATCAAAGATCCTATCACACTTAGATACATCAAAGGTAAATTTGACTTCTTCGTGCCGATTTTTACGAACCGGCTTGAGAGAAGCACAAGTGCTAGGATTATCTTTAGATGGCCATACAAATTCAGCAGCATAAACCTCTTTACCCTCATCGTCTGAAGAATCATAATTGATGGTATGCACACCAAAACGATCGGGTTTAGGTTTAGAATCCTTACTTCGGCTTTCTTGAGCCAAAGCTCTTTGCAACACTTGAGCCTTGGCCCTTTATATTTATAGGGTGGGATGGTCTTACCCCGTTGAGTCGGTTTACAATATGGGACAAAATAGAGTCCTAATCCTACTCAAATTACAGGTCCAAACCGGTCAGACCGGTTTGGGAAACCGGCCTGACCGGTTTTACCCAGGTGAAGATTCTTCCCGAAGTCATAACTCTCTCATCCGGAGTCCAAAATAGGCGTTCCACATATGCATCTTGATCGTCTCGACGAGAGCTACGCAATGGTGAAGTCCAATTTGCATTTTGACAATGTTTACAAAACCGGTCTGACCGGTTCGGGAAACCGGTCTGACCGGTTCGAGACCGGTTTCGGCAGTTGCCAGATCGGCTACAGTAAAACCGGTCTGACCGCTTCCTGGAACCGGTCTGACCGGTTGCCGGAAAACATTGCAATCATTGGTAGCATGAGAATAAGTATTATGAAACTTGCAATAAGCTCGCCGTTTCAACTCATCATTCGGCGGTATAGTATGAGAAAATTTCAGTTTCCCAGCCTTTGCAAGCTCATCAAAGATCCTATCACACTTAGATACATCAAAAGTAAATTTGACTTCTTCGTGCCGATTTTTATGAATCGGCTTGAGAGAAGCACAAGTGCTAGGATTATCTTTAGAAGCTTGAAGCAAAAACACAACTCCAGCAGGGCCTCTAAATGAACCTTTATTTTGCATAGACCTCCAAATCTCCCCACCAAGCCTCATTTCTAGAGGCCCTCCAATTCCCCTCCAACAGTGGGTCCCACGGGGTTTGTTTTTTTTCTCATTTTTACCTTTCCCTTCGCACCGCGAGCCGCCGCGAGCGGCCGCGCTCTGCTGCTCATCCGCCACCGCCGCCGCTGCCGCCACCGCCGCGGCCGCCACCTCTCAAGATCAGGCACCGCATCACCAGCTCCGCGGCCTCGTCCAGCACCTCCTCTCCGACCTCCACTGCCGCCGCCGCCTCTCATGCTCAGGCACCGCATCACCAGCGCCGCGGCCTCGTCCAGCACCTCCTCTCCGACCTCTGCCGCCTAGCGTCCCCTGCACCAGCGTCGCCACCGCCGCCGCCTCGCCGCCCGCCGGCTCCTCCGCCGGCAGCAACCACGCGTCAACCAACGTGCTTTTTGTCCAACAAATCTGAGCTACCAGCAACAGGAAGCCGTGTCCCTGCTGCAGAGACGAGCGCGGCGGCGGATTTGTTTTGCTTGGATTTGTGCGCTGGAGAGGAGTAGAGCTGCAGGTTTGCTGGGCGTGCTGAATTAGCAGAGCAGAGAGGAAATCCAGCGGAGAGATGGGAGGCATGCTGGTGCTTTGCTTGCCCGCGGAGAAGGAGCGCTGTGCAGCCTGTTGTGTTGCTCGGTGGAAGAACAGAGGGAGATCTCGAGTGGAGAGAGAGAGAGAGAGTTGCTTGCTTGTTCTTGCGTACAAGAAAGAAGGGAACAGAGGGAGCAGAGCTGAGCGGCGGTGGAGAAAAGAAATGGAGAGGAGGGAGTGCGGCGGCGACTTGGGGAAAATGAGACGAGAGAGACGAGATTCAGGGACGGCCGAGTGAGCAGAGCAGGAGGTGGCCCGCGGCGCGAGGAGGAGAGGGAGGAGCATGGCGGCTCGGAGCTCGAGCTCAGCCTCCAGCGCGACTTCGCCCGTGCCGTGCTCCTCCACAACCAGCGGCGGCGTCTTCCCGAACCTCGCGGCGGAGCTCCGGCAAGGCGGAGGAGCGCGGGACGCGCGTCGGCGGGCACGCGAAGCTCCGTCCTCGATCTGCGACGACGGCAGTGGATCCGACGGCGGCGGCGGCGGCGAGCGCGGCGGCGACGGAGGCGAGCGCGGCGAGCGCGGCGGCGGGAGGAGGATTGGAGTTGATTTGGTGACTGACATACGGGGTCCACAACTAAATAGAGGGCTGAGTTGATTTGTTGCTGGAGTTGGGCTCTAATTTGAAGGGTCTCTATTTTTAAGTTGGACATACAAATTAGATTTGAAGGCCTCAATTTGCATATCATTGCTGGAGTTGCTCTTATACTACTAGTATTAGACGTTGTTGATCGATGCTGCCTGAGTGATCTTGTATAGGCACATATTGCCATCTATCAATTGATTGCTGTTGCTGCGCCTGAGATTTCGGCTGTTTTCCCTTTTGTTCTTCCTTTCAAATTTTCCCATTGTGCTTGCTTTGTACCTCACAATTGGTAATCAAAGTCATAGTTCCTCGGCGAAATCCACAAGTTCCAGAGCCAACTTTCTTTGAATCTAGTCCGAGGGTTGCAGGCACTTCTATCCTTGTGTAAAATTCCGGCAGCTTTCATATCTGCGGCAACGACGGTGGGAGACACTCTTTGGCAAAAGTTGCTAGACTTATTCTTGGGCAACTAAAATACTAAATGATATGTCCTTGTCCTAGATTCCTAGTGCGAGTCAAACCCTTCTCATAATCTCAGACTAGATAGTGCCCGGCCAGTGTGGTCGAGTTTCTCAGTCCTATTCTCAGACAAGGGCTCTGCCCGTCCCTTTCAAGCAAGAGATGGAGTCATGCTTCTTGAGCCAGACGTCCAGTGGATCATGTCATACAGCCGGCTGCTCGGCTGCCCCGCCGCCGCCTCATACCGCCGACATCACCTTGAGTTGGTCCATGCTTGTAGTATCAAGAGCAACGGAGTCTTCAAATGGCGGATTCTTTGCAATACGCGGATCCGTAAAATCCTGTTGCCTCCCAAACCTAAACTGGTGATATTATATGCACACATTCACTAGAAACCAAACACATGGCAATATATTTTATTTCGAGATACAGACACACACTGCAACATGATTTGTTTTTAAACCAATGCACCATGTTTTGGCTGACATTTTTCTTGACCTCCTATGTCATTTATTTATGTAGTGTCACCAAACTATGGGCCTGTAATTCGTATAGAAGAGTAGGTGAACTGCTACGGGTCCAGTTAAGAGCTCTGGAAAATGAGTTATGGAAGTTGTCGAGTTGCTAGGTTGGACAATTATATTTGAGGGAGTAAAGAAACAAAAATGATTATACTCATATAATAATGTGTCAGATGCTACAGTACTACTCATCAAAACCATGTACTTTATGGGTGTATGTAGGTGGATACTTTGCACGGCTCATGGACGTCCCTAACTCGCATAGAGTGCAATTCACGAAGAGGCTTCTGCTCTTTGATCATGCTCATTTCCTAGGAGGTGTGGAAGGAGAGAAATTTCAGATTTTTTTTTGAGGGAATTCAGAATTTTTTATTGGAAAAGGTTGTCGTCAGGGGCAGACTAAGGCCCGGCGAGCCTGGGCAATTGCGTTTATAGGTCAGTCCGGGCAAAGAAAATCCATGGGCTGCTGATAGCCTGGAAGCCCAACTCAAAACACTCGTAGCCCAGTATAAGGAGACAGAGAGTCAAGTAGCTGGCTGAGGACACGAAGCATTTATTTGCGGCACATCGTTCCCAATTCCAGTTCTAGCGGGAGAAATCCCATCTCTTTTGCGAGAGTTTGTTTTTATTAGTTCAATACAATTATTATTGTGTCTGTTTCATTTTTTGTCAAATGTACTCCGGTTGTGAATATTTGTCTGGACATCATCTATTCACGTCCGGACTTAGTACCTGTTTGATCTATTCAGGTACCCTTTTACTTGGAAAACTGAGTTTACATAATTACAGACCATACCTGCATAATTGGAGATCTCTCCCGATGCGACGTCTTCAAGAAAGAAAATAACATCATCACAGATGTTATCGTCGCATGACCAATCAAATTGGTGCTAGCTAGATTTTCATCAGAGAGATTCCCATCAATGTAGGAACACGATGGAAAGGGCCAGTACCATGACAACGCCTCCATCGAGGGGATGGAGCTAGCCCATAGGCGTCACCGTCGTTCTGCGGATGACGGATCCGGTCGGCAGAACACCGGAGCCATGCTTCCCACCTTAGTCACCGCTCCCTTGGCGAACCCGTGCAGGCATTCACGAGCCAATGAGCCATTGACCCCGCGCTCGACCGTCGAGTCGTCGGCCGGTCTCGTATATGCCACACCACCATGTGCGTTATGCTCCGGCCCTGCACGCGGTCGCCAGGCTGCCGTCGGCGCCGTGCACGGACGTCGCGCACGGTCGGCAACCCCGTACATGCCACACCCAAAGAACACATGGCTGTCCCATGCGCGGCCGACGGCGGCTGCCTTCGCCTCGACGTGCAAGCAGCCGGGGTAGCCCCACCGCCGTCCTCATAGCTTCCATACGGACTTTCGGTGGCCAGCTCTAGCGGCGGCGTGGTGGGAGAGAGGAGAGGAGGGGGCGGCGGCAGGAGGGAGGGAGGAGAGGAGGGGCAGCGCTGGGAAGGAGCGGTTCTATATCCATTGAGAGTCTGGTTTAACAACCGAGTGCGAAATGCATAGCCAAGGGGATAATATTGCACTAATATTGTGTCAAATACACGGTGCATCTAAATCTCACAGAATCATATATGCGGCGTCTAATGAAAAGAATGGCAATCGCCTGGCTATTTTCTCCGGCGATGCTCAATATCTCGGTGCCGTGGCTAGTTGTTTATCCGGCCAATCACACACTCATGGGCATGGCTATATCACATACAAAGCTGAGGGTTGCAAGAGAAGTGGACGTCCTGTGGACATACAGCGAGCGCAGGCATGGTCATCAACTAAGGAAGCGGGAGTGTGCGGAAACTTTCTCCTGTTTGCACACAATGACTGTCTCATAATGCATGGAGGTGGATACAACACGTCACTAAACTTACCTCTAACAGGGCCACAAATCTTAGATAACATTATTTTATTTTATTACGAAAGATTGTATTGCTTTTGTCGATAACAAGAGATTATGCTTTGTACACATCTAACCAGTTGATTTAGGATCCAATTTGGGCCTTTTAAAAGATGGGGAAAGAAATTGGAATAAAGCAGTAATATCAATTCATACAAAAGAAAAAACATTCTCAATTACCTAGAGATAGGGATAGAGCTTACAAGAGAGGGGGAAAAGTAAATTAAATAAAAAATAAAACCCAGATTCAAGTGAAAAAAGTGGAAACTTGAAAAAGGATCCCTAATGATCCTCAAAGAATGAGGAGCAATTAGGGGACTTATACAAGAAATAAATTCTTCTTCTTAATGTAAGACATGTTTTATTCCGTATATATATGGTAAAAAGACCAATTTTCTCATTTAAACATAAAAATCAAAAAATGTACGTGTAACTGTTGGCATCATCAGATTACATGACCTGAGTCGTGCAATGCAGCCGGCTGCTCAAATGACCTGCCGCTGCCTCATCACATTTTTGTTTTGAAAGATCTACCTTCTGCTCACATTGAGCTGGCGCGCAGGCTTGTGAACCCAAGTAAAGACGTACTCATTCTTCAAAATGCTGGCCTAGTTGAACACTTGGATCGACACACTTCTGTCCTGTCGCCTCCCAAACCTAAATTGCTCTGCACAATCACTAGCTAGCTACGATTGTACAAACACATGTTTCCTTGTCAGACCCAAACACTACAACATGATGTCATGATCATTCAAAACCGATGAACTTTGAGATCCGTATCTTTTGGCTTGACATTTTTCTTCACCTTCCAGCTCATCTATTTATATAGCATCTCGATCCTGGAACCAAAATTAAACTTGTCTATAGTTAACTTAGATGAACTATGGCTCAAGTTAAGAGCTCTGGAAAATGAGTTAATATAATGGAAGTAGCTAGGTTGGACAATATAAGGTGGTAAAGGAACCAAAGGATTTTTTTTAAAAAAACTGCCGAATCATTTATAAGCAAGAAAAGAAAGCAAAGACTGTATCTCCTACAATAATGTATCATATGTACTCAAAACCAGCAATTACTCTCCCAAAGAATCTTTTATTTGCTCCTAGTTGTAGGGATATGTAGGAAACTTTGCTTTTTATCACTGAAATAACACTGAAAGATGTCTGTTACGTAAAATACCACTGTAGAAAATAAACTTTTTTAAAGAAATACCCTAAGGAAGGCCCTTGAAGTTTAATGTGCCTCACCCAGGATTAGTTGCCTTTTGCCACTGCACCATGAGCTCTTTGGCGTAGAAAATGAACTTCCTTTCGTCTAGTGTTCTGTCGTCAAACTGCAGCCATGCTCCCTCTTGTACGTTGTTGCACAGTAAAACCCTTGAATTTATTTATTTCCAATTTCTCATTGCTCTTGAAGACTTGTAGCAGGCTACCTGGTTGACCTAGACCACGACTCCAATTCCAAACTATTGCTATTCTTTGGAAGGCCCAAGCACCGAGACAATCGGCGACCTTCCCGACCCGAGCGGTGCGAGCCATGCATGCGAACAAGGAGTGTGTCAGTGATGTTCGTTCTTCAGGTTCGTCAGTTAAAGCGTGACATGTTCAAGTCGGCTGAGATGGTACTGGTTCGACGACTTCGCTCATCGCCCGTGTAGGGAGCATTCGACTGTCACATCAAACATCAAGTGTTATATGTTCCTTTCCTTAGCACAAGTTTTAGAGTAGACAATACTTTAATTTCCCTGTAATGTGATTCCGAGCTGAGCCATGGCTTCTGTCTGTGCTCTAGTCCAGACCTGTATGACGAGGGTATCTCAAGGAAGAAGAACCCTGATAAGTGGCTTATAGACTAGTAGTAGACGTAGTTGTTGCTGACTGAGTGATCCGCACCTTTTGCCATCTATCAATTGATTGCTGTTGCTGCTCCTCAGATTTTGGCTGTTTTCCCTTTTGTTCGTCCTTCGAATTTTCTCTTTGGCAAAGTCGTTTGCTGGACTTATTCTTGTGTAAAAGGCGGCAACTAATAAAATACTAAATGATGTCTTGATGTGTTTCGAAAAAAAACCCTAAATGTTGTGTTCTTGTCCTAGTGCGAGCTGTGTCAAACCCTTCTTCTAAACTCAGATTAGATAGTGCCCTTGTCGATTTTACACAGTCCTATTCTCAGTCAAGGGCTCTTCCCGTCCCTTTCAAGCAAGAGAGGGATTCGTGCTTCTCGAGCCAGACGTCCAGCGGATCATGTCATGCAGCCGGCTGCTCGGCTGCCCCGCCGCCGCCTCATACCGCCGACATCACCTTGAGTTGGTCCATGCTTGTAGTATCAAGAGCAACGGAGTCTTCAAAAGGCGCAATCTGACCAATACGCGGATCCGTAAAATCCTGTTGCCTCCCAAACCTAAACTGGTGATATATGCACACATTCACTAGAAACCAAACACATGGCAATATATTTTATTTCGAGATACAAACACACACACTACAACATGATTTGCTTTTAAACCAAATGCACTATGAGATTCAAGATTTGTTTTGGCTGACATTTTTCTTGACCTCCCAAGTCATTGATTTATGTGTCACCGGCCCCCTTGAACTAAGATGGGCCAGTAAATTCATATAGAATAGTAGGTGAAGTGGTGAACTGCTATGGCTCCAGTTAAGAGCTCTGGAAAATGAGTTATGGAAGTAGTCGAGTTGCTAGGTTGGACAATTATATTTGAGGGAGTAAAGAAACAGAAATGATTATACTTCTACAGTAATGTGTTAGATGCTATAGTACTAGTACTACTCATCAAAGCCATGTACTTTATGGGTGCAGGTGGATACTTTGCAGGGCTGGTGGACGTCCCTAGCTCGCATCGAGTGAAATTCACGGAGACTTCTGCTCTTTGATCATGCTCATTTCTTAAGAGGTGTGGAACGAAGGAAGGAAATTCTATAATTTTTTTTATCGAAAGAAGTTGCCGTGCAACAAAGTCCTCGCCAAGATATAGGAGATGAAACTGCAAACTGGATGATGGCCGGAGCCCGGAGCGAAGCACTTGTCAACGCTCTTGGCGCGATGCTGATTAGCACTTCCGCTACCTCTTTTTGACTGCTTCGCATAATTAAACCTTTCTTTGTAACTGGTTTGGTTTGTAATCATGCTTGTGTGTTCTTATTCTTTTTAACCGGTTCGTTAAAAAAACCATGTACTTTATACCACCATTGCTCTAAAAAAGAATCTTCTAATTTATTAGCGCTTAGTTGCATGAATGTTTCAAGTTTGACCGTGGCGGCTTTTACAGTGGTGGCAACATTAATAGTTAAGGAAATGGAGCCTTCCCAGGTTTGGAGTTCAAGGGAGTAGTGATTGAAAAATGTCTTTGTACCTAGTTTCGATTTGTCCTATTTTTTTTTCTATAGTTTCGTATGTTAGCAAGGAACCGGAAGAGTTAATTGTCTAATTCCATGCTTCAAGGGCTTGACAAACTTTCGCTCGTTGGTTTACTACATCACACGCTCGCTTTCTTACTAAAAGTGCATACACCATTTTATTCGCTATAAATTTGATAAAGTATGGCTATTTATACTCGATCCTTGCTACACCTTTTTGAATATGCCACATTTTATCTATAATTAAAGTTTATATAAAAAGCTATCCTAAAAAATCTTTTGAAATCTTTCCTTAAAGATCTCCGTGGAAAAGTTCAGCGAGTAGCTATCTCCAAAAGTTGTCACGAAAACTATTTCAAATCATATCAAGTCATAAGTTATTAATATCTGTATTTTTAGATTTAATTTTTTTACTATCGATTATAAAGTGTGGCTATTTACTCGCTTGCTGTCCTATGTTTTTGAATCTGCCACACTTTATCTATAACTAAGGGCACATTTAGTTGTTTTACCCGCTTGCCTGACCTCGCCTCCCTCGACAAGGCAAGAGAGCGATTCCGGCTCACCCAGCTTAGGCCGCCTTTATTCCTAAATTTGGAAGCCAAATTTTAGCTTTTTGAAGTACGTGCGCTGCTGTATCATTTCGTTTCTACGTGTGAAAAATTGTCCAAAAATTGATTAATCAGGCTTAGAATGTTCGTCTCGCAGAGTACAACCAAACTGTGCAATTAAATTTTTAATTTCATCTGTATTTAGTACTTCATACATGTTCCGATATTCTAATGTGATGCGAATCTTCTTTTTACATAGTGCACTTTGGAGGTGAAGAAAAAAGCTTAAAATCTCAGACCCCTAGGCCACTAGCTAGCTAATCAAACACTTCTGTCCTGGACCTATCCTTGCCAAGCCCAGTAACACAGTACCCAGCAAAAAGTACCAAATATGCCCTAAAGTTTCTCTAAGCTCACATCTTTTGAAATATTTCCTTAGAAGATCCCTGCTGAAAAGTTCAGTGAGAAATTATCTTCAAAAGTTGTCACGAAAACGATTAATACCTCAGTTTTAAATTATAATTTGTTTGATTTTTTTACTCCTAGTGTAACCTCTCGTTTTATTCAAATTTTTATGTAAATTATCATATTTTTTGTGATGGATTGCTTTGTTAATAAAATAATTTAAATGTGACTATAGTTATATAATTTTTTAAAGAAAACGAGTGGTTAAATTGTGGTAAAAAAGTTTGAAATTTTTTCAATAATACATTCTTTTTGGAAAGAGGTTTTTTAATAATAAATAAATCCCACGTTTGCGATTAACAGGGGGTGGACCCTACCAGACTTGTCCTCTTCTCAGTTCAGGCAAGTGCGCTCCACCCATTTCCCCTTTCAATTCAGAGACCGACGGTTCCTTCCTCTTCACTCTTCTCCAGCGACACACCTCGAGCGGCCCGTCATGCAGCCGGCCTCGCATTTACTCCGCCGCCCCGCGCCGCCGCCCGCCGCCTCAATGCCCCCGCCGCCTCCATCCCCGAGCACCCGACCCCCGCCGCTCCGGCCGCTGGAGCTGCCGCTGCCGTCGGCTCTGTTGCCCCCGAAGAAGCGCCGGGTCTTGCGGACCCCGCCCCAGGCCACCACACCCATCCCCCCTCCTCCCCTGCCCGTCCCCGCAGCCGCCGGTGACCTCGCGGCCCCAGTCCCCGCCCCACCGCGTCAGCGGGACGCCGGCTTAACTCCAGCCGCGGACCAGAAACCCTCTTTGCCGCCGACCCGAGCAGTCGAAAAACCCTCTTTGCCGCCGCCCCCAACCGCGGGAAAACCCTCTTCCTCGCCGCCGCCACCGCCACCGCCGCCGCTTCCGGTTGCCGCGGGAGAGAAACCCTCCGCGCGGCCTCGTACCGACGCGGCCGCGAATCCTGCTCCTACACGGAAGGTGCGGAGGATCGTTAAGAAGGTTGTCTCCATGGGCACGATCACCCCTCGGAAGGCTGCTGCTGCGGTGGTGGCGGCGGTGGCGGCGGCGGATTCAACTGCCGACGGAGTGTTGCAGCCTGGTGAGGGACACGCGACGGACAAGTCCCCAACCGATCGAAATGGGGCCGTGGATGAATTGGTGGGGAAGGACCAGAATTTGGGAGAAACTGCAGTTCAGAAGCCGGCCACTGGCTGCAATTCTGTTGTTGTGTGTGAAAGTGAAACACTACTGGATGATGAGATGGTGGGGGGAGGAACAGGAGCCAGTGAGTCCGCAATGGATTGTAGCGGTGCCTCTGAGGTGGAAAATTTGTCCAGCAGGGATGAGGAGAGGGATGAGGTGGGAATGTCGGAGTGGCAGAGGAGGAGGATGACAGAGGTGTTTGTTGGTGGGCTCCACAGGGACGCAAAGGAGAAGGATGTGAGAGCGGTGCTTACGAAGGCAGGGCAGATCGCCGAGGTGCGGATGATAATGGATCCTGGGACAAAGAAGAACAAAGGATACTGCTTTGTGCGCTACCATGAGCCTGCGCAGGCGAGGAAGGCCATTGCAGAGTCTGGTAACTTTAAGGTTGTGCTCGATCCACTTGGATGAATTAGTTGCATTTTGTTCTGCCCACCTGGACGTTTCGTTTGAAATACCACCGCATAAAGCAGTGGAGGGTTTTTGGGCAAGCACGGCGCTAGTTACATAAGAGCATAACAAATGAATTATTTGCTGCACTTGCCTGGATTAACTCATGTTCCTTGTGCGCCGTACATGGTGGAACTGTAGAATCATCAAATGTGACACAATGCTATAAATCTATCCAGTAAATCACATCACATTTTGCATCCTTTTGAATTTAATCATTAGAAATAATCGACAGGGAATGCCCTGCCACTGTCATCTTAGTGTTAGTTACGAGTTGATAATTTACTTATCTGCATGATTTTAAATTTTTTTAATTGAGTTATGTTGCTCAAGTTGACGAGCCAACATCACTAGTGAACTATCCAACTTGATCTTAGTTTACCAACCATATCTCCTGCCACAACCTTCTAAATTTGTTTGCTATATCTGAATACCTTGTAATCCAACACACATTTTTTCCATGATTGAGAAAATGGTCCTTGTGAAAGGTAACCGGTCTGTGAAATTTGTAATACATGCAGATCTTAGGTGCATATAACACTCATCATAGATACATTACCATTCCAGATGCCTGATATAGTGATGTGGACATATGGTGTCAATGCTTAGTTGTCACGAAAACTATTTCAAATCATATCAAGTCATAAGTTATTAATATCTGTATTTTTAGATTTAATTTTTTTACTATCGATTATAAAGTGTGGCTATTTACTCGCTTGCTGTCCTATGTTTTTGAATCTGCCACACTTTATCTATAACTAAGGGCACATTTAGTTGTTTTACCCGCTTGCCTGACCTCGCCTCCCTCGACAAGGCAAGAGAGCGATTCCGGCTCACCCAGCTTAGGCCGCCTTTATTCCTAAATTTGGAAGCCAAATTTTAGCTTTTTGAAGTACGTGCGCTGCTGTATCATTTCGTTTCTACGTGTGAAAAATTGTCCAAAAATTGATTAATCAGGCTTAGAATGTTCGTCTCGCAGAGTACAACCAAACTGTGCAATTAAATTTTTAATTTCATCTGTATTTAGTACTTCATACATGTTCCGATATTCTAATGTGATGCGAATCTTCTTTTTACATAGTGCACTTTGGAGGTGAAGAAAAAAGCTTAAAATCTCAGACCCCTAGGCCACTAGCTAGCTAATCAAACACTTCTGTCCTGGACCTATCCTTGCCAAGCCCAGTAACACAGTACCCAGCAAAAAGTACCAAATATGCCCTAAAGTTTCTCTAAGCTCACATCTTTTGAAATATTTCCTTAGAAGATCCCTGCTGAAAAGTTCAGTGAGAAATTATCTTCAAAAGTTGTCACGAAAACGATTAATACCTCAGTTTTAAATTATAATTTGTTTGATTTTTTTACTCCTAGTGTAACCTCTCGTTTTATTCAAATTTTTATGTAAATTATCATATTTTTTGTGATGGATTGCTTTGTTAATAAAATAATTTAAATGTGACTATAGTTATATAATTTTTTAAAGAAAACGAGTGGTTAAATTGTGGTAAAAAAGTTTGAAATTTTTTCAATAATACATTCTTTTTGGAAAGAGGTTTTTTAATAATAAATAAATCCCACGTTTGCGATTAACAGGGGGTGGACCCTACCAGACTTGTCCTCTTCTCAGTTCAGGCAAGTGCGCTCCACCCATTTCCCCTTTCAATTCAGAGACCGACGGTTCCTTCCTCTTCACTCTTCTCCAGCGACACACCTCGAGCGGCCCGTCATGCAGCCGGCCTCGCATTTACTCCGCCGCCTGTTCTTCTATTGCATGGGCTAATTATGCTTGAGTAGTAACATATCCATTATCTGATATAAAAAAGGCATCTCCACACCTCAATGGGGATACCATCAGGACCCATCGCTTTACCTCCCTTCATCCTCTTCAAAGCCTCCGCAATCTCTGCCTCATGAATTCTCCTCACAAAACGTCTGTTTGCGTCGTCAAATGAGTCATCCAGCTCAAGCGTCGAACCATTCTCCTCATTAAATAACTTATCGAAGTACTCTCGCCATCTGTTCTTGATCTCCTCATCCTTCACCAGAAGTCGATCCATCCCATCCTTGATGCATTTGATTTGGTTGATTTAATTGAGTGCTTTGGCCACAATTACACGATATTTATTTTTAAATATCTAACCTTCGCTGAGATAGCACTGACGGGCAAGGTTAATGATGTGCAACATACCTAACATTATTAGATTGAACACCATGTTTAGGCTGTAAACTAAAGGCTCCTATCTGTAGAAAATACAATGCTAGGCATAAATGGGGAAATTTACTTCTGGTCATCTGTGTTGGAACATATGCAGTAGCATGTTAATGTGATAGTGTTGCTTGTATAAAAAACAATTGGGACTTTGTGACATTTTACTACAGTTGTGTCTACTGGCCAAGTCAAAAGTGGTTATGTTTCACTGCCTCCATGTTTTACTCTAGTGGATTCTTATTGCACTTTGCCTTTCTATTTATTTTTCCATATTGATTATTACCTTGTTCTCTGAAATTCTCATTACTAGATTTGCGGGAAGCTGTGTCGAGTTGCAGCTCTGGAGGGGAATGATAAAATTTTTCTTGGAAATATTGACAAGAAATGGAAGAAAGAAGATGTGAGTATAACCGCACTTGAAGCTACCATTTTATTTCTTTGCAAACAGCTTGATTGAATATTCTCTCCTAAATTGTTGGCTGTTAGCTAAGCTTACCTATTTCTCTTTGAAGCAGATCATGAAGCTACTACAGAAAATTCGAGTTGAGAACATTGACGTTGTGACGCTTATGGGTGACTATAATAACCCAGGCTGTAATCGTGGGTTTGCATTTCTTGAATTTGAGACTTATAGAGATGCAAAAATAGCATACAGAAAGCTTTCAAGGAAAGATGTTTTCGACAAAGGTTTAAATATAAGAGTTGCATGGGCTGAATCATTGAATGATCCAGATGAAAAAAAGATGCACAAGGTCCCTCCCTCTCTCCCTCCCATGCGAGTGTGCTGTTTTTGATCTGTAACTTTGTTGCTGTCCTATTTCCTGAAGATATTTGCATATTACCGGTGTATGGTTATCGACTCAAATAAGACAGGAAACCGCATATATAAGCTATGATTTGGATAGTATTATTAATTTATGTTCATGTTGTACTTTATAGTTCATATACGTTGGCATCCTCTGCATTTCCGTGTTTGTGATAAAAAAAGGCACTGTATACTGGAAGTGGTTATGCTACTCTATATCAGTAATTCAGTCTTTATTCATACAGCCAACAAGTCACAAATGTGACAAGTCTATGCTCAGTAATACATGATTGTGCTTTCAGTGGCAAGTCACAGTTCCTAAGTATGTCTAGTAACCTGATATTATCTTACTGTTTAGGTGAAAGCAATTTTTGTGGAAGGTGTACCAGATTCTTGGGATCAAGTTAAGATGACAGAAATCTTCAAGAAGTATGGAAAGATTGAACTTATTGTTCTATCACGTGATTTGAAATCGACTAAAAGGAATGACTTTGCATTTATTCACTACAATACTCATGAGGCTGCCATCTTGTGTCTTGAATCTTTTGATGGGGAACAATTGACTGAGGATAGCTCAAAGGTCTCTTCTCTTATATATTTGTAAGTTTGAGTTTTCTTGGTAACATGATTCTAACATTTTTAGTATTTCCTGCCAGGTTAATATTAAAGTGTCTCTTGCAAAATCTGACCAGAAGGGAAAGAAGAATATAGAAAATCATAAATGTTGTATTAGTGAGGAAGACAAAAAAAAGGTTGCTAAACGTGAGTTTCTTCGAAATTCCATCCTCCTTGTGATATCCTTTTCTCATTTTTAAATTGATTGTAATGAGCTAATAGGAACACACGTTAACAGTGGTGATAACATGTATGAAATTCAGTTTTAAAAGTTATTTTACTCAATGAACAGTTGGCGTGCACTTTCTTAATTCATCTGATCCATGCCATCTAGGTGAAAGAAAACTTGGGTCGTCTTCGCAGCATATATTGTCATCCAGTTCCAGGGTGGTTCAAATCAAAGGGGATAAGAAGTCATCTACAACTCATGGCTTGCTTCATGTTCTGAGAGAGCTGGCTCCCTGGAGACATGGACATAATGGTTCAGGTTAGTTTCTTGCGATCAGTTGAACATTATAAAAGTTTGCATCAGGTTAGTTTGCAGTCACAAATTTTAACAAGAGCCGTGATCTGTTTCATTTCTTAGGCCCTGTTTGGGTGTTCTGGAAATATACAGGCATGTAAATTGTTTACACCTGTTTCTTGCTGTGCACAAGAAAAACCAGCCAAATATTTTCCGGTTGTAAAATGTTGTTTGGATACATGGTATTGCTGTGACTTGTGAGCACACTACCAGGTGCAATCGTTCAAAAGAAATACAAACAAATCAAACATATGAAGGTCTGAAATTCTTTACTCTGGTTTCAAAAATTATCAGCAAGTCACACATCAGGGAAACGTGGATTCAATCATGAACCACCATGCAAAGCATAGAGCACTGAAATTTCAAAACAAAGCATGAAAACTGGAGCTCAAAGCTGAACAAAGTTTATATCCAATCTTAAATAGGAGCCAAAAAAGATCACACAAATTGCTCACCATACACGATCTCCCCTACGATTCAGCAGCGGCACATACATATTAGCTTCATCAGACGAGAAACACAGGAAGCAGAGATGCAGATCGGAAGCGGAAGATACATGAAAGCTAATAACTGATGCTATCGCTGTGGAAGTGCTTGCAGTTGCCAAGGATTTGCTCACCGCTGCTGTTGATCCTCTCCTCACTGCAGATGATGCCGTGGATTCCCCCCGGTTGCTGCGGATTCCCTTGCCAATTGATCTGATCGCCCCAGCTACTGCCACCAGATTGGTTCGTCTCTGCCAAATCACGAGCAATTGAAGCGCGACAACGAGATCTGCGAGGAGATCGGCCGTGCCAGCTTCGGCGGGATGACCGTTGCGCCTCCCGCACCAGGGACGAGCTCTTCAATGTCAAATCCGTCGATGGCGACGCCCCGGATGAGCTCTTCGTAGTCAAGTCTGTGTGGATCGCTGCGCCTCCGCCTCCGCCGAGTCGAGCGAGCAGAGCCGTCCCGATATTTGTCGTGTTTTTTTCCAGACCTCAGCACACAATTATTTTTATCCGACGGTTTTGGTCTAAACCAACCGTAAAATTAGTCAGCCCACCGGCCATCCAAGCAGCGAATTCCAATTTGCACCGGAAAAAATTTCGGAGCAGTAATTTACAGGAGTTTTGGATTGAATACCGGGCTTCCAAACAGGGCCTTAAATGAAAGGACTACCTCCTTGGACACCTGTCATCAAGGGATAAACATTGTTCACCCCTTAGGTGAAACAAAACATTGGACTAAGGCTAATATGAAGTGCATGATTTCTCGTTTAACTGATAAGCAACATTGTACTAAATAACTTTCATTTTAGATTTATTCTTAGAAAAAATACACGTATCTTTGGCCTAGTAGTTTTTCTGCTATAATACGCAAGTGCTGATATTGGATGGTTCCATGTTTTAGCTACTAACTAATCTTGGCTACACCTCTTCTTTTGGCAATTGGCCTTGGCTTGTGATGCGTGCTACACTAAAACATATAGAAGCTTTCTGTCATTCAGTAGAACTTTGATGCTCTGTCACCATACTGTTTCCAAATTGAAGTCCATCATCCTTAAAATCCCAATTGCTGATGTTTCCTTACCTAGAGCAGCAGGAAGTGCTATTCAAGATTATCCCCACATATACTCTGGAGAGAAGCGGTCTTTTTCAGCGCTAGTAAGCTATACTATACAAGCATGGACTATTTACTCATTGATTTTATAATATTGATTTTGATTGAGCTTATTTCAGGGCAATGATTCTTATTGGATGAGCCGCAACCCTAGTGCTCGACATGAGAGTAGTGCATATGCTACATCACCTTCAAGGTTATCTCAAATTCTTTGCTGTCACCATTCATCGTTCCATATATCAGTGTAGAGTAACAGATTCCTTCTCATTTTACATATCTCAGCTATGGTGGGTCGCCCCATGCCATCATTGGGTATTCTCCTCCATATCATCATGACACCTGGAGATATCTGCCAGGTATGTCTTGCAGCCTGTCTTGTGCTAATCTGTTTCTTTGTCATCTGGTTTTCTAATATGTATGATATGCTATTTTTACTATCAGATTCTTATTATGGACTAACAGAACCAGGGGGTGGAATTCAGGTATTTTCATCATTAGTTCTTTCTACTATCTCTTCTTTAAACAAATGGCACGAGGAATCCCATTGATGCTACTTTTGACCGGAATTTTGATACAACTAGCTCGTTGAGCTGTCCCTTATTTCGTTTCTTTATTCTGATTTCCTTGCTATCGAACTTGATCATTAGTCTCCCTTGATTCAGACAAGGCAAGCTGGTTCTCACAAACCACAACAGCCACATTGAAGCAGATGTTAACAGAGATGTAAGTGCGGCCTGCACTTTTGCACGTCATTAGGGTTTCACGTGATTAGACGTGATATCTGATATTTGACTTCTTCCACAGATTGACCGCAGATGGTTGTTTTGCGACTCGGCAATCAAGATGACTCCTGTAAATTCACGAGGCTTGTCCGAGAAACCCCATAGGCCGTATCTGTGTATCTGTAGACTTGGAAGTAGTTTGGAGTTATAGGATGGCCAGCCTGCTTACTTCTCCAGTAGCAAATGGTGGTTTGTGCATATTGTACGGTAGTTATCATGTGCAATTAAGGTCGAAAGTGCTTTCGGTAATCCATCTAACATTCAACATCATCAGATGAGATGCAATGAAGTATATGCCCTTGATGAACCGACGATATTGATGATTCTGATAGTTCACTCAGATTTGTATTAGCACAATACATCTGACCGAGTACGCAATGCACAAGCCGTCCCTAGATAACAACTGGGCAACAGGAACCTGAAAATGCAGAGTCCGCCTGGATACCAACTGTTTTGACTGACAAAACACACACTGATCGGTTAAACCAGCTGATCATCAATTGTATTCTGAGAAATTCATCAAGTTTCATAAGCAAATCCACCATCATATAGTCAGCAAAATCCACGAAAGTTTTATTATTAGACTTTATGCACTAGAGATATTTGGGCATACCAAGTGCTTTTACAATCCATCAACTTCATTCATATTATGGAATCTTTATAAGCCGCATTACCCAAATTCTGCCAGCTTGGGAGACAAACCGTCTCACAATTTGTCTATCTGTCTGAAACGTGGACCACCTTTAGTAATCTAACACTGCATTACCCAAATTCCTCCGGCTATGTCTAAGTGCACGTTTTAGACGGAGAGAAGAAAGAAATAAAGGTCATTGAAAAACAAAGGAAAATATTTTCAAAAAAAAACAAAGGAAAAGGGGATGAGTAGATTTTTCTACCCTGATCCCCTAAGGTTCTAATTTTAATCTGTTTGAACCAAAATCAATGACCGTTAGTTGAGTTCAGCTGTTGACTTTATGATCGTTTCCTTGACTTCAGTGGACCCCTCCACGCTGCGAGACATAGCCGGATCATCATGATGTTCAAACTCTTCTCCGGCAAGCCAGATCATCATGATGATCAGACTCTTCGCCGCTCCGCACCGCCGCGCCGCTCGCCGATGCCCACCGCGAAGCCGGCGCACGCACGGGAGGCGCGGAGGATGAAAAGGAAGCTCAACTAATCAGAAACCCTGTAAACCAACGCCAGTTTCGTCACTGGATAGGACGTTGGAGCGTTGCAAACTTGCAATTGGGGTAGGGATGTGCGCCTGACAACGACGTTGATATGGATGGAACATTGTTGGGTGAGGAAATGGTGGTGGAGGGAGGAGGAACCTTAGTTGTGAAGCCGGCAGCGGATAGTGATGCCTGCAAGGCAGAGGAAGTGGAGAGTATGGGCATTGGAATGGAGGAGTGATGTCGGAGCTGCAAAGGAGGGTGATGACTGATGACAGAGGATCCATATAGAGTCCGCCCAGATACCAACAGTTTTTACTGAAAACACATACTGATTATGTAAACCAAGTTCCAGGTGAGCAAGTAGCCTTCGGAGCAGGAACCAGCGGATCATCAACCGTATTCTGAAAAATCCCCAGGTCTCATAAGCAAGTCCAACACCATATAGTCAACAAAATCCACCAAAGTTTCTTCATCCAACCTTTTGAGGTGAGAGATTTGGACATATTAAGTCCCTAAATTTAGTCTTTCTGAACCAAATATCAGTGACCCTTAGTAGATTTTTTTTTGTGAGGGCTGGGGGAATCACTCAGCTCTGGATGACAATGGATGCGGGGACGCGGAAGAACAGAGGATACTGCTTTGTGCGGTACGGCAAGCCTGCACAGGCGAAGAAGGCCATTGCAGAGTTCTGCAAAGGTGAATGTTTGTTTCAACTCACTTGAACTCGTTCATTAACACCCATGTATGAACTCGTGTGTTTCCTTTTGGCTGCACATTAGTCGCCCTGTTCATTTGGATTGTTTCCAGCGAGCCAACAATGTTTTTCTCTCAGCGAAAACCAGCACCAGCCACCAGCCACCAACCAGCCAGCAGTGTTTTTCTCTCAGCAAAAACAAGCGCCAGCCACCAGCCACCAGCCAAACGAACAGGGCTATGGATACTACAAATCTGGTCTTTTCCTTTGCATTCAGTCACCACTTGGAATACTGGAATAGCAAACTAAGTTCGCTTGCAGTAACAGATAAACCATTAATAACGTATCCCTACTATGCTAAGATTGGTTTATCAAGTCCAGGTAGTCCAGTTGATGTGCCAGCATCTCGAATGAACTATCCCAACTTTGACCTTTGTCTGATTGATGCACTGCATAGCAAAACTTTTTTTTTTTTGTCTAACATCACAGAAGAGCCATGTTTCATTTCATTAAGAAGAGAGAAATTTCTATATTTATTTAGTTGGAAAAAGTCCATTTTACAACCTCAACTATCACAAGGGTCCGATTTTCAACCTTAAACTATAAAACCGGACAAAGGCCATCCAACTATTAAAACCGTGCAAATTTAGCCCTTTGGATGGTTTCGAAGGTGACTTTCCATTTTGTTGAAATTAAAAATATTCAAATTTAAACTAAAAAATTCATAAGTAATTCACTTTAAGTCAAAAAAAAATACAAAATCGGTATCAAAATTTTTCTAAAAATGTAACCTATCTATTGTCACTATACTTGCCAGTTAATCAGACCCATTTTTTTCATGTTAGATTCAAATAGAGCAATAATAGATAGGTTACATTTTTAGAAATTTTTTGATATTGGTTTCATATTTTTCTGATTTAAGATGAATTAGTTTTGATTTTTTAGATCTAATTAGATTTTTAAATTTTGTTTAAAAAATACAAAACCACCCTCGAAACCACCCTAAGCGCTAAATTTGCACGGTTTTGACAATTGGATGGCCTTTGTTATCCGGTTTTGTAGTTCAAGGTTAAAAATCGGACTCTTGTGATAGTTGGAGGTTGTAAAATTGACTTTTTGCTATTTAGTTTCTCTGATTACAGGCTTACAGCAGAATCCTCTGCAATGTCTATTTTCCATGATTGGAAAGAACCTTGCTTGTAAAATTTTGACTGTACACAGATCCTAGGTTGCATCTAACACTGCTGCTAGATAGCTCACCATGACTTGAGTGCCTGATATGGTACCATTTCCATTGCCTTTCACTGAAATCATATTGGGCCACCTGACATGCTTGAGTCATGCCATTTCTCTACTGTGAAGTTTCATTCTATACTTGATTTCCTTAAGATAACAAGGATCACTGACTGAACAGTGGCAATATCAACATTACACAATTGAAGATTGTGAATTTGGTTTCAACCTAAAATTTGCTATCTGTAGACAATACGATGCCGAATAGGTTGGTATTCATGAAAAATTGTACTTTCTGTACCACATATAGTTTATGAACTCTAACCAAAATGAACATCATAAATCAGTATATCATTAATCCAAAAAAAAGCTGTTCTTAAATGATATGTATATCATGTTACAATGTTGGAATTTTTGCTGTAGTATCTTGTTGCTAGAGCGTTCCGTGCACCCAAAAAAAAAGAAAGAATTGTGAGTTCGTGAAACTTTGGCTACAGTTGTGTGTATTATCTTACTGGCGCCTCCACATTTTGTTTCCACCCTCTTTCACCATATTGATTATTATCATGTTCTTTGAAACCCCATTACAAGATTTGTGGGACACTTCGCCGAGTTGAAGCTCTGTATGTGACTGATGAAATTTTTCTGGGCCTAGGCCTATTCCACTCAGGGCCGGCAACACGAACATTTGGAATGGTGGTCCGAGAAGAACGACGAGGCCTGGCCCATTATCCTCCCTTGCTTCTGGTGTTGACGGTTCTTCAGTATTGGTGCCAGCATATGCAGCAGTAACAATATAGCAGCGTGATCTGCTCTTGCACAACGTGCACGCGCATTAGAACCACACACGATTCTGGCTGTGTTTAGTTCCCCGTTAAATTATCAAACTTTTCAAAATTCTCTCTCCAAATTTCACTATTCACCTATCACAATAAATCTCTCTCCTCCTCGTGCATAGAACATTAAACGTGGGTAAAAAAAACTAATTAAATGATTTTGATGTACAGGATGAGACGAATCTTTTGAGCCTAGTTAGGTCATGATAGAACAATGTTTACCACATACAAACGAAAAGTGCTACAGTGCGCTGCATTGTCGGATGTGACATTTTCACCAAACTTTTCCTTCATTTTTTTAGACTAAATACACCCTCTATTGACCAAAGAGTACACTGCAACGTTTTTCCCTCACGTCTCCATGTTTGACGAAGCAATCACGTCTGCCAGCACTACGGGACAGCTCCCGGATCTCTGCGCGCCTTGACATCAACAAAAGCTTCTTGGAGGGGGTTAGTAGCCTGTAGCCGTGGATTGCGTTTGCATCGAGTGCCTCCCTATCTGTCATGACTGAGTACATCAGCAGGAGAACATTCGGCGCTTCTAAACTCGCTAGGACACAACATTGGTGCCTACTAATGATAATAGCCATTAGCCGTTCATGTGGTCAATACCAGTCTGCTCTCTGGCACTGCAATACATTTTCCTAATTCCTCCCAATCCAACGTAGAAATAATTTAACTCCCTGAAAGAAGAAAAAGTGTAATAAAGAAAAGAAGCATGAGAAAATTCTTTTGAATGCGGTTATGCCTTGATATATAGCCCCTCAAGATATTTTTCTGTGTGTCGCAAACTTTCTAGTTTTATGTATTTATATCCTTCACTTCTGAGCCGCCATTTATATACTGTTGCTATCATGCGGTGGACAAATGAGAAAAGTTGGTATGTTGTGTTGTGTACTCTTGTGTGGAATAATGTATTTGAATTTACTATAGTTCCTGAGAGGTTATTATTAATAATTTAAAGCTCACAGAGATCTGTTAAGGATACACAATGGGCTACAAATCTATAAATCTGGAGATGAAAATAGAAAGAAACAATGTATGTCTTCATACAGACGAAAATGTAGATCACTACCGGATTTCAATACTTCGCCGTGTGCCCCAGACACACGGCGAAGCCCCTCTAAGCACACGGCGAAGGCTTCGCCGTGTGTGACCTACGGCGAAGTGCATACGGCGACGAACCCCGACAGCAAAGTCTTCTTCGCCGTAGGCCTTATTTCGCGCACACCGTAAATACTTCGCCGTGTGCTAAACGCGGCACACGGCAAAGAAAAACAACAGACGGCCGGCGACACAGCCGACGTCCGTTGACGGCGCGAGGTCACCAAACTTTGCCGTGTGACTGCACCATGACACACGGCAAAGTGCAAAGTGCAAAACAAAAAAAAAATAAAACACTGCTTCCACCGACCACCACAGCAGCCAAAAAAAATCAGAAATAGGAAATACTGCTTAGAAATAGGAAAGAATTGCAAGGTTTTAGACTTTTAGTATGCACAGTTGCCAGAGGTGATCACTACAACATTTTACAGCTCTCAGATGCAGCAATTGGTAAAAGTCTTAACAACGAAACGAGATTGAGATATGAAGGGGGGAAAATAAAAAGCAGTCGCTCTCGCTCAGCTCCATTTCCAGATCCCCATTTTGGGTTTTTTTTCGCTACGAGGATTGAGCCGCCAGTGCGGGCAATAGGTGGATCGCACCGCTTTTAATCTCAAGGTCCTCAAAATCTGCGCATGAACAAGAACAACCCCATCAAAAATTGGCCCCAACATTTCCTGATCTACTACCCGAGGAGGCCCACTCGCGAGGAGGCATCGGCGGTGGCATTCAGGCAGCATTGAATCGGGTGGGGAAGCTACCGGATTCGTACCACATGACGGCGCAGAGGCCCTTGCCGGCGACGACCTGCCCCGGCCCGAGCAGCACCGTCACCGCGAGCACCACGTCGTTGCCCGCGGAGGTGCGGCGGCAGGAGCGATGAAGGCGTGCTCGGCCGCGCGCCACCGGCCTGGCCGCCGTCCGCACCGCCAGCATGCCGCCGACCCCCCCGCGCCGAGGCCTTGCGCGCCCACGCCTGGGCGCACGCCGCCCGCCGGGGCCGCGTGCCGCCGGCCGCCGCCTGCGCCAGGGCTGCCGCCCGGTGGAGAGAGATGAGGATGAGGGAGAGACAGACGAGAGAGGTGAGGGAGTGGGAGGAGAGATGACAGATGAGGGAGATGAGGGGGAGAGAGAGTCTGTGGAGGAAGAGGGGATGCATCCGGTGGCCAGGTTTTTGACCAATGAGAGGCCGGGATTTGGATGGGGGTGGATTGGTGAGGTGGCATTGTGTTTTCTATGCGTGTTTATAACATAATTTTGGATGAGTAAACAATTTCAAATGAAAAAGTGATAAACTACAAACTTTTACACCTCTTCGAGAACTACAACTTTGATTTAGAACCTATTTACATCCGATGTCATTAGAATTTTTAAAAGTTCAAGATTTAAAATTTGACACATTATTAGACTATATTAAAGTATTAAATAATCTCAAATTATAAAGTTATCAACTACAAAGTGATATATTTCATTGATCTCTACAACTTTAATATATAACTTATTCAAATTCAAGGTTATTTTAAAATTTTGAAATTTCAAATTTTAAATTAGATAAATTATAATAAAATTTTAAGGTGTTAAATAATCTCAATATAAAAAGTTGTCAACTACAAAGTTTTAGATTTCGTCGAGGCGTACGACTTTGGTATAAAGTGTTTTTTCATATGATATCATATAAAAAAGTTTGTATTCAAAACATGCATCCACTAACTATCTCATATACAATCACACATACACTTCTTGTGAGATGTTTCGATTTTGTAAACATCGTTATGACAAAATGTGTGAAATCCTCTCAACTTTTTATCACAGCCTCTATATGTGATACCATCACTTCATGATAAATTTCATAATTTTTAAACTTAATTTGCATTTTTTAGAATTTAAAAAACATTCGAATACACGGTCATGGTCGTGTTTCGTGGTCAAGATATTTGAAATTTCTTTTGATTCCATGAAAAATGTCTTAAATTGGGCCAAATAACATAAATATCATTTTTCCACTCATTTTCTTCTGTTATTTGAATCACATGTAGTTCAAATTTGATTTTATTCAAAAAATTGCTTAAAATATAATTAATTAGTTAAATATATCAAACAAGTTCAAAAATATATGAATTTTTAACATGAAGTACTACATGTTGCATGTGGAGTGAGAAAAAATTTGGAAGGCAAAAGATGATTTTTTTTTGTGTTTTGCCGTGTGCCTTTTTTTTGACACACGGCGAAGCATAACAGCGGCATCCCCTACTAACGGTCGTTGCCCGTGGAGGCAGGAGGGAATAAAAAATTATTGCTTCGCCGTGTGCAAAAAAAAACACACGGCGAAGTAATTCTTTGCCGTGTGTCTAAAAAAGCACACGGCGAAGTACTTCTTCGCCGTGTGCTTTTGTTTGACACACGGCAAAGTATGACTTCGCTGTGTGCTCACAAAAACACACGGCGAAGAACTACTTCGCCGTGTGCCCGATAAAAAGCACACGGCGAATTATCGAGCACACGGCGAAGAATGGAATTCCGGTAGTGGATGGAATATCTTGCCTATTCAGATTATAGTCACTAAATATCCTACCGAGTTGAGAAAAGCTGGCTGCTGGCTGCAATGCCGTCGACATGGATGGAACATTGTTGGGTGAGAAGATGGTGGAGGGAGGAGTAACCTTAGTTGTGGAGCCGGCAGCGGATAGGTGATACCAGCGAGGCACAGGAAGTGGCGAGTATGGGCATTGGAATGGAGGAGCAATTGGGGATGTCGGAGCGGCAAAAGTAGGGTGATGACTGATGACAGAGAATCCATACAGAATCCGCCCAGATACCAACAGTTTTTATTACTGAAAACACACACTGATTATGTACTCTCATCGATTCAGCGCGGTGTTGTCGTTTCTGCTAATTAACCACCTTGTAAATCATGCAAAATCACCACAGAATGGTCATGGTTCAACGCAGCGGAGCCCTGTATCGTATAATACTTTCATTTCAAATTATTATTCACTGTTTATTTTTCTGACAACATTTAACCATTCGTCTTATTCAAAAAAGTTGCAAGTATCATTTATTCTGGTCGTGGCTTAGTTGGCACTTTAAGTATGACTTCTTATTATTTCGTATATTCACACAAATTTGAAAACATGTCACACACTTCACCTATTCTCTGGTTTAGACTTTAATTTGATAGCTAGTGTACCGTGATAGTAGCAGCAGCCAGCAGGATCTGAGCTATTCAATCGAGCTCTGGAGTGCAACCAGCTCAGACGCTGGAGAGACGAGTGTGGCTGGCAGGCCAAATCATTAATTATAAATTAATACATGCATATCAGTACTAAAAGTTAGATCCTAGCATTCCCAGAATCAGTTGATAATCAACCATGTTCAGCTTCGTTTCCTGAAGGCATATAGCAGCGTTATCTGCTCTTGCACAATGTGCACGCGCATTAGAACCACACACGATTCTATCGACCAAAGAGTACAACGCAGCGTTTTGCCCTCACGTCTCCATGCTTGACGAAGCAGTCGCGTCTGCCAACACTACGGGACAGCTCCCGGATCTCTGCGCGCCTTGACACCAACAAAAGCTTCTAGAAGGAGGTTAGTAGCCGTGGATTGCGTGTGCATCCAGTGCCTCGCTATCTGTGATCTGTCATGACTGAGAGTATATCAGCAGGAGAACATTCGCCGCTTCTGAACTCGATATGACACAGCATTTGTGCCTACTAATGATAATAGCCACTAGCCGTCCATATGGTCAATACAAGAGAGTTCTCTGGCACTGCCAGACATTTTCCTAATTCCTCCCAATCCTACGTATTACTACTACTACAACACAACACTTGAAATAACTTAACTCCCTGGAAAAATAAAAAGTGTAATTCCTTTGAATGCGGTTATGCCTAGAGATATATATAGCCCCTCAAGATAATTTTCTGTGTGTCGTAAACTTTCTAGTTTTATGTATGTATTTATATCCTTGACTTCTGAGCCATTTATAAACTCATGCTGTCATTCGGTGGACGAATGAGAAAACTTGGTATGTTGTGTTGTGTACTTTTGTGTGGAATAATGTATTTGAATTATTACTGTAGTTCCTGAGAGGTTATTATTAATAATTTAAAGCACACGGAGATTTGTTAAGGATATGCAATGCGCTGCAAATCTATAAATCTGGAGATGAAAAATAGAAAGAAACATTGTCTTCATACAGACGAAAATAATGTAGATGGAATATCTTGCCTATTCTAGATTACAGTCACTAAATAAATCACTCTCAAGGCCTATAATTAAAGGGACTAGAATCCTTTTTTTTCTAAGAAAAGCTGGCAAGATTTACCAGCTGATTTTGTATTGATACAGACGATAGTATAAAGGCCTGCACCAAAGAAATAAAAAAAGATGTACATTTTACATATAACCGCAAGCGCGAGGTACTCAAACGGCAAATAGCGCCTTTGGATGATTTGGCCCTGCCATGGCTCAGCAATATGCCTGGTCTTTGGTTTTCGCAACCGGGAATTCTGGTTGCAGGTAGTTTCTTTGGAAGACTCGTGCATGCATTTCGTTGCTTCCGTAGCTCCCAGCATATGAGAATGATAATGGATCGCAGTAGCCGCTCTAGTTGTGGTTACGCCCGCTGGAAATCTTGTTGCTTATTACTGATACAGTTAAAAAGTACATGGCTAGACGTTTTTAAACAAGTTTTTGATCCTAAGGGCTTTCCATTGAAAGGAACACCCAAGCGAAGCTCAAATCGAAAAGGCATGATAACTTAACATCCAACAGGATTGATGGAAGATAACTTAATCTAACATCCAAATAGAAAAGGGATGCTAATTATCTAACATCCAAATACAAAAGAGCTGCTACGTGTATATTCAGTACAAATAATTAGCATGTGCAACCAAAGGTGAAAATTGATTTTGTTAACATCTAACATCCAACAGGAGAGATGCAAGTATCTCACATGGAACGCTGCATTTCAAACGAACCGACTATATACTCAAGTTTTCCAATAAATGAGATCTGTGGCAAGTGCTCCTGCCTATTGATCAGGTTACTTCCATCGTGTGGACACCTCATAAGAAAATAGACCTCATAAGAAAATAGTGGTGCTGAAAGTTCAGAACCAGCTCTTCGACTCCTCCAGACATGCATGATCCTGATGCATCCCAAGCCTAAACAATAATGCAATATGCAACTGTACGTGAAACTGAAACACATTATTTTCTATTTGGTTACACATCTACTTAGCTTTCAAAAGCAATGCACTTGGAGAAGGCGAAAATACCTTAAGCAAACCTATGTAAGCATATAAAACTCCCATCACTTGCAAGAATATTTTGCCTCTCATATCTTCCATCTCCCATCTCCGATCCTTAACCTTAAGGGTACTTAAATATACCACCAATGTGTGGGGTAAGAGCAACCGAAGTGACTCGTAGGTCATAACTCACGTAGTAGACGATGAAAATGTTGACCCAATAGTTTGGCAGAACAAGGTACCGTTGCAGTAGATTGGACAGTAAAGGAACTAGCTGGAGTGCTGGACTCATCCTTTCATGATTGTCCCCTTCACCATCATGAACCACGAACCTATACAAAAAGATTGTGTTAATAGATTGAAGTTGAAATTAACTTCATAAGTCGCATGTCACCTACCTCATAATAATAAGGCCCATGTCAGCTAAAAAAATCACCACAGATCAATTGAATTGACACGGACAAATGCAACCTAGCCGAGTGTCACGTAGTTCATATGAAGGACTTTGACCTTTTATATCCTGCGTGTTAGCCACCAATTAAGATGAGTTATCAGCGAGAGAAGCGTCGTCATCATCTTAATTTGTTGAAAGGGAGAAACGTGCGGCGGTACATACATACATTCGCGCGTGGCAGCCAGACATCAGTATCCCAGACAACCACAATTACCCCACGAGTACTAGAACCAGTAGGATAATAATTAGCAGTACTCAAAATCAGAGATGACTGCCAAGCGTGGATTGCACGCGCGTTGTTTGAATCCGGTGCTCGGCAGTTCGTCATGACGACCACTTCCGTGTGAAAACAATCGGCATATTGAACTCGGTAGAACACAGCATTAGTACATGGGGCTGTAACATATTTTCCAAATTCCTCCTAATCCTATATATGGCTACACGACACACACTACCGGATTTCAGTACTTCGCCGTATGCCTGGGGCACACGGCGAAGCCCCTTCAGGCACACGGCGAGGTATTCGCCGTGTGTGGCCTATGGCGAAGCCCATACGGCGAAGGCCCCCGACGGCGAAGCCAGCTTCGCCGTAGGCCATATTTCAAACACACGGCGAAGACTTCGCCGTAGGCTAAACACTACCGGATTTCAGTACTTCGCCGTGTGCCTGGAGCACACGGCGAAGCCCCTTCAGGCACACGGCGAAGTATTCGCCGTGTGTGGCCTACGGCGAAGCCCATACGGCGAAGGGCCCCGACGGCGAAGCCAGCTTCGCCGTAGGCCATATTTCAAACACACGGCGAAGACTTCGCCGTAGGCTAAATGAGGCACACGGCAAAGAAAAGCAACAAACGGACGTGTGTCCGCCGGCCGTCAGGGGTTTTTGAAATTCAAATCTTCGCCGTGTGCCTGGACCAAGGCACACGGCGAAGATTTGAAACTTCACCGTGTGCCTGGACCAAGGCACACGGCGAAGATAAATAAAAAAATCCCCCGAAATTCATTTTTTTCAATTCTTCGCCGTGTGCCTTACCCCTCGCCTACGGCGAAGTGTTTGTCCTCGCCGTGTGCCTGGGCCAAGGCACACGGCGAAGATAAATAAAAAATCCCCCGAAATTCATTTTTTTTCAATTCTTCGCCGTGTGCCTTTCCCCTGGCCTACGGTGAAGTGTTGGTCTTCGCCGTGTGCCTTGGGCCTGGCCTACGGCGAAGGTTTGGTCACTTCGCCGTGTGTCAGGATTTGGCACACGGTGAAGTGACCGAATACTGTGGGCTAATGGTCACTTCGCCGTGTGCCAGGTTCTTGGCACATGGCGAAGTGACATTTAAATTTTTGTTTTTTTGTTTTTTGACGTATAAAAGACCCCAAAATTCAAACAAACATTTCAGGCATCATCATATATCATAACAAGCATCCCAGGCATATATAGATCATCACTAGGACACCAATATAGATAAATAGTCCAAAAGTACATGAATTCACAAATACATTTATTACAAGTCCACAAACGCAAAGCATCAAGTTCAGAACAATAAACCAACAAGTTCACACATGCATAGTTCACTGAGGAGGCGGGGGCGGCGGTAGATATAGGTTCGCTCCAGGCGACAAACCTGGCGAACATGAAGCCGCCGATTGATTCTGCAGAAAATTGAATAGATTGTATGTGAGGTAAAAATGAATTTTTTTGAAGTTATAATCTACATTTCAACGAGCTCTTTTACCTATAATCTAAACCATTCATGATTTTATCAATGTTAAGGCTGTTCAGACCACTTTTCTAACTGCTATAGCCATGTTATTGCTAGCCGGCTCTGTAGGTCATGGCGTACAGGCCGGGCAGCTACCCTCCTCCATGCAATTAGCTAGCAAAATCCATGTCGTGGATTTGCTGGGTTAATTAAAGACCTGGCCGGCCTCCGCGGCCTGCTCGTGGTCGTTTCGCCGTTGGTGTAGATGTGTATAAGAGACAGGTGTACGCCGAGGCCGGGTTATCCGGGTTGTAGGTGACCTCGGACGCCTTGCCCTGGTGGGCCAAAACCCATCCCATGAACTCGCCGCACTCAGCGCCTCCATGTGTCTCGGACTGTGTAAAGTGGTGTAGATGTGTATAAGAGACAGGTGTACGCCGAGGCCGGGTTATCCGGGTTGTAGGTGACCTCGGACGCCTTGCCCTGGTGGGCCAAAACCCATCCCATGAACTCGCCGCACTCAGCGCCTCCATGTGTCTCGGACTGCGTAAAAACAACAAGTTCATTACACACTATCCTGAATTTAGGGATACAACTAAGAAATGAATCTGCATACCCATATGGCCCTGTATTCGTCGTTGCTACGGCTGCCTTGGTGGTGTGTTGGACCTGGCATCAGCAAACGCCGTTCTCGACCAGCGTTGTGAAGTGCCTCCCACTCGGGTGTGAACCACTTGTCCACTATGTGTTCCCAGCACTCCGAATCTTTATGGCACCAAGCCACGGGCTCCTACACATGATCAAGTGAATGACATGTAAGAATTTAAAAATAAGTATTGTATGTAATCTAATAATAGATAGACCTAGATATTCCAAGTATTGCTCCCTGGTCAGCTTCAAACCTCTAGCCTCAGTTTTCCCGATCTTCCGTTTTAGGAAGTTAGCGCCATAGTCTATGACACACTGGACTTGCGCCTCGTAATGCATGTCCTTCACCAGCTTCAGGCATACGCGGTGAGCCACAGACTTAGCCTCATCCTCAAATCCTTCAGCACACCTGTAAAAATCCTGCAAGATGCATACACTCTCATATTTATATAAATGGAATGAAAACGATTTATTGACAAGTGTAGTGTGAATGAAGACTTACCCACAGCTCGCCCACCACCCGCTCCGCCCTGTTGTCGAACCTCCTGCCTTGGATATCAGGAAAATCAGCGGCGGCAACGTAGTGGCTCCACGTCCAGGCCGGCTCGCGCCTTCCAGCAAAGTCGACCAGGCCTGGGAAGTGCCTCCTGACCAAAGCACCCAGGATGCAGTTGACCTTGCGCTTGTGAGCACCTCCGCTCAGTTTCTTCCAACCCCTGCCAAAAGTGATTGAGATAAAATATTAGTTTGTACTGTGATTTTCAGGTAATAAAATGCAATAATAATGATAACATGTAACCGCAAAGTCACTTACTTGGCCTGTCCGGGAGACGCGTGGCACCTCGCCGGTAGATCTTCACCGTGCCCCCAGAAGAGACCTCCTGCGACGCCTCCCCCGTGCCCGCCTCCTCGTCCTCCTCCTCCCCCCTCGGCCACATTCTTTTCAGTGTGCATCATATCAATGTTATGTGGAAGAAGAAGGTCTTGCATGTAGGGGAGCCTCCACAAACCTGACTTCTGAGTCCAGGCATGTTCCTCACCATATCCCACAAAACCACTACCTTCTTCGTTTTCCTGCAGCGCGTCTAACTGCGCACGAACCTCGGCACCTGTCAACATCTGCGGTGGAGGGTTTTCAACCATGACACCTTTTGTAAAGTTCTTGATGTCTCGTCTGAATTCATGGTCAATAGGGAGGAATTGTCGGTGTAAGTCAAAACAAGAATACTTGCCACCCTTCTTCAACCAGATGAACCTGAGAGCTGCCTTGCATATTGGGCATGGAAACTTTCCGTGGACACACCAGCCACAGAATAGTCCATACGCCGGATGGTCATGCAGAGAGTACATGTACCACACTCGCATTCTGAAGTTTGTCTTTGTAGCTCGGTCATATGTCCATACCCCTTCCTCCCAAGCACGGAGCAGATCATCAATCAAAGGCTCCATGAACACGCTCATTTTATTCCCCGGGTACCCAGGAATTATCAACGACAATAAGATGGTCTGCCGTTGAAACATAACGCCAGGGGGAAGATTGAGTGGAATAACGAACATAGGCCAACAAGTGTACGGAGCAGCAACCATTCCATAAGGATTGAACCCATCTGTTGCCAGGGCAACACGTACATTACGAGAATCCTCCGCAGCCTCAGGATAACACCTATCAAAATGTCTCCATGCTTCAGCGTCGGCTGGATGTACCATATTCTCAGGACGGTATCGTTTTCCATTTTTATGCCATGTCATCTGTTTGGCGGATTCCTCGGTCATGTAAAGCCGTTGGATTCTCGGTATATTTCTTCAATTTTTCCATAATACTCGACCCCATCGAGGGATGTCGTACAAACTCCGCTATTCGTGGTTCTTCGATTGGGCCGACTCTCCTCGTGGCTTATTGTGTGAAAGCGATATCCATTCACATCGTAGCCCGAAAATGACATAACCTTATTGTCACAACCATTGGCAAGTTGTCTCAACTCAGGAGTCATTGAGCCATCACTTTGGCCCTGCAAGTCGAAGCTTGAAATTATTTTTTACGTACGAGGACTTCTGAGATATCCAACAAAATGTACGAGATTCAGAAGATCGTACCTTTTGATTAAACCAAGAAATGAAATCGGGCTTGCCTCGTCCCGCGCCCTTTTTAAGAAGGGTATCGACTTGTTGCGGGGTGGGTGGCCTATTTCCCCGCCAGGATTGAAGAGTAAATTCCCTGTACAAAACATTGCGAGAGAGTTGGGTGGGAATAGCGACATAGCGATAGCAACAATAGAGAACTAGTTATTTTTTGCACTTACTCAATGTACGACTCTAATTCGGTAAGGTTGGTCAACACATACATCATGATTGTGCGCCATTGTTCATGTCGCAAAGTCTTAGGAGTCGCACCACTTGCACTTCCGAGCGGCCCTCTAAGAGGCTGAGGTTCGATTCATCTTCGATGGCATTGTAACGGGAGGGTGGATTGTGCACATTAGGAAGGGTATCGGTGTAGTACTTTGTTGTGAAGTTTGATACCTCTTCACTACAGTATGCCTCTGCAATGGAAGCTTCAATCTTGCACTTGTTTTTACATTTCGTTCGAAGGACCTTTTGTTGTCTCTCAATTGAATAGCACCAACGTCCGTGAACAGGCCCCCCATTCGTGCCTCATACGGAAGGTGCAACATCATATGTTGCATCAGATTAAAAAAGCCGGGAGGAAAGATCTTCTCTAACTTACAAAGCAACACAGGTGCAAATTTCTCCATTTCATCAACCACCGCACGTGATAACTCCTTCGCACAAAGGACGCGGAAGAAATGGCTTAACTCTGCCAGCACTAGCCACACATGTTCAGGAAGATAGCCTCGAACCATCACCGGAAGAAGATTGTGTATTCGGAGAACAACAGGGAGGCGATGCCGAAATTGTGTCTCAGATTCGAGTAGAGCGTGGAAACTAACCCATCTACACATCCTCGAGCTGTCCAAAAAACGTGGACAATTCGAAACAGATACGGTTAGACATATCCAAAGATTTGGATATTCACAACCGTATCTCTTTCGAACGGGAGACGCCTAACTAGGTTACGTGACACAACTTATATGGATCTACCAATTAAATACGGCGCTCGTGTGGTTTTGCACGTGCTCACCTATGAGCTCGACGGCGGGCGAGTCGGTGACGCTCGTGTCGGTGCAGACAGCGGGGGGAGGGGGCGGGGGCTGTCGGGGGCGACCGGCGTAGCTGAGGGAGACCGGGGGCAGTCGGGGACGGCCGGGGCTACATCCACAATTCCAAAATGTTTAGAATCTTCACATACACATAAATAGTATATTGTAGTACTTCTGTCCGATGGTCTTTCACCAGAACGAAATCGGCTTTGGGCCTATTCCATCTCTTGCCGTCTCTGGGAGGCGGAATGACGAGCTTTGGTCTATCGCATAATTGGGCTTGATCCACTCTAGCTTTAACGTTGTCTTTTGTCTTATCAGGGATAGCCATGATTGTACCCCAGAGTGCCTCAGCCACATTCTTTTCAGTGTGCATCATATCAATGTTATGTGGAAGAAGAAGGTCTTCGCCGTGTGTCAGGTTAGGGCCTACGGCGAAGATTTTTTTAAAATTATATTTTTTACCTCTACATATTTTTTTGGGTGTGCATATATTCTTGTACATATCATATTTAATTTTCGTAAATTTTATATTTGGTTTGGTATATTTCGCGATTTTTCCACTGCCGCTGCCATTGAAAACAGTTGCGCTGCAAGGTATTTTCCTAATTCCTCCAAATCCTATATTATTTGACTTCTTGAAAGCATAAAAAAGTGTTAGACAGAAAAGAAGCATAGGCCGGGAACGGCTGGAACACCATTAGACCGCCTAAAACCCCTCAAGAATACAATTGATTGTGTGTTGGCAAACTTTCTGGTTTTATATATTTATCCTTCTTGCCCACTTTCGGGTGGAGGAGAAATAAATGTGGCAAGTCATTCATGATGATAAGTAAACATTCCAAATTACAATTCGTTTTTCATTGGTTGCATAGAAAGGTGCTGTATATTATCTCATGAATCTTAAAAATAATGAAAAGCGAATTGTAATTTAGAACAGAAGTAGTACAGTGTTGTATATTATCTCATGAATCTTTACGAATAATGGGTATATTTCGCGATTTAATTTGATTACTAGGATTTTTTTTGTCTAATTCGAATTTGAACTGCAGGTGCATTAAATAATAGAGTAAAAAAGGTGTAAAAATGATATTCATAACATTGAGTGTAGTGTAAGGCCTTATCCAGGTGTTGAGAACAAAAACTTGAAAATTTTGGTCTTCAAACATTACTATATGTAGGAGTGTGAATACCGTTTAAATTTTATAAAATTCAAATGAAGTCTGAAAATCACGAGATTTCTCGATTTGTCATGCTATCATACATGGAGCATGAGAAAAATCATCTAAGATGGATTCGCACGTTCTCTCATGCTCGCTGCTTATAAACCGAAACAATCCCATGAAGTTTGAGAGAGGAGAAAGTGATGTGTGGTTAGAATTGTATCTACAATGAGATTCAAATTCGAATGTGTGTTCAAATCATGCTTAATAGACAACAAATAATATGGATTCAAACAAATTTGTATGCAATGCTTGTCCACATTAAACCATGAAATTTGCATCGAATTCGAACAAAACAAAGGCGGCATAAAATTATAAAAGCCATCTTCGCCGTGTGCCAACTGGCCCGGCGCACGGCGAAGAGCCTCTTCGCCGTGTGCCCACTGGCCCAGCACACGGCGAAGAGCCTCTTCGCCGTGTGCCAGGTTAGGGCCTACGGCGAAGATTTTAATATTTTTTACCTCTGCATATTTTTTAGGGTGTGGATATATTCTCGTACGTATTTTTTAGATGCGGGTCCACTGGTCGGCTTTGACCGGCTCTTCGCCGTGTGCCTCGGATCTAGGCACACGGCGAAGCTCTGAGAAAAAAACAAATCAGAACCTTTTTTTTGTTTTGTATTAGCTTTGCTGTGGGCCATTGCTTATGGCACACGGCAAAGTTTTTTTTTTCACGCGCGCGCGGGAACCGGAGGAAATTTTGGAAAATTCGCCGTGAGCCCCAACGTTGGCACACGGCGAAGACTTATTTTTTTAAATAATAAAACCCAACGCAGACGGCACGGGTAACGGACGTGTATGTTTAGACTTCGCCGTGTGCCTGTGCGTGAGGCACACGGCGAAGATTTTCTTCGCCGTGTGCCGGGCCCGTGGCTCACGGCGAAGAGTATGTATGCCGTGTGCTGGAACTTCGCCGTAGGCTTTTTGGACGGCACACGGCATAGAGCCTCTTCGCCGTGTGCCCGAGATTTTGCCTACGGCGAAGTGTCGGGCACACGGCGCAGCCGAGGATTCCGGTAGTGACAACATATATGAAGCTACATTCAAGATTTCAAATATTTAGCCGGAGTTGGTAAATTTGCAAGGGCGCAAAGTGATGGCTTGGTCTACACCTATAAGGCCAGTCTCAGTGTAGCGTTTCATCGCACATTTTACCTACATCAGAAACTAGGTAACTGTGCCAGATGAGTTTCATGGTGATGAAACTCCTCTCACATCCCATAAAACTCTCTACTCTCTCCTCTGCCACATCAGCACATTAAATGCCATGAAACTTACATGAAACCCCCACTGAAACTGGCCTAAATGTAGTTTTAGAGGTAGGTAAAGCTATTGCCTACTCCTACAAATTAGATTTCCAGGGGCGGACCCTCCTATATATCATTGGTATGTGAAATATATGTTTCCAAGGGCAGTCAATGGAATAGTCTGCCACTACCTTGCAAACGAGCTATTCCTAGCTGCAAAATGCAGAAGTTAGTTCTCCCATCCTCTCTTGCAACTCTCTTTTGGAGTTTCATGCATATTAAATAACATGCCGTGGCATATCAGCAATCTTTATGACATGACATGATAATTATGAAGAGAGAGAGAAAGAGAGAGAGATAGTGATTTGGCATAGATACCAACTCTGATTGAGTCATAATTAAATGCTAAATGTATGAAACAACAACATGAAATTATTTCAAACATCATTTCATGTTTTTCTTACTGATGTGGTCGTATTAAAAACACTACAAATCCTCCATTGAAATTAGCCTAACCGTATTATTTTGAGGGAAGCAATCAAATAAGGGACGCGGATTCAATGCCTTGAGCAAGTCACGGTGAGCCTTACCTCTTGCATCCAACGTTCAAACATCAACCAAGGACCTACAAGGCTACAACACCATCAGGTCTGCAGTCAGTTCACTTAGATTTTACTACCGAATCTATATAATTAACTTGAATATATGTCCACCAAATACTAGTATACAGGTAAGTCCTGATCCTAAGTTTAATGTGAAAAAATTTTCTTAGAAGTTTTACTTGACTTTTCTTTAAAATTTTGGATTATCCATGCATTCCACCAAAATCTGGTATTGGATTCTTGACAATATCCTGAATTATTAATAGTATTATTGCACTGAGGCCTCTTTTCTTTTTAACCTTCACTTACCAGCAGAAACTTAGTATGGTAGTATATCATAGTGATTAAACATGAAAGTGAGTAAAAGCTAACTAAGCATAACCATATTTGGACCACACAACATAATAATGCTAAGAGTATGGTATATATATGTGAGGCCGTGATTACGTACAGTCTTACATCCCAATTTTAACATGATATGATGCAAGTCGCCACCATATTTGCCTCCTGCTGCTATCAATATGATCAGTCACATAGACAAATAATTCGTAAGCTAAAGACAAACTGAGATGATCAGCTTTTAATCGTGTTTAGTGGAAATTTGACAAGCCTAAGAAACGGACACAATAATTCATAAGCTGAAGACAAACTGAGATGATCAGCTTTTAATTCTGTTGAGTGGAAATTTGACAAGCCTAAGAAAAAGACAGCTCCATATGAGTTTGGATGGTGGTAGCCCTTTTTGCCTCCAAATTAAGTCCAGCAATAATCGCACAGCGTCGAGATAAGCAAGCAGGCAGCTACGCCCCGGAGATGATTCTGCCGGCCCATACTTTTTCCCTCCTGCGAGCCGTCGGATGATGCCTGGACGATGGATGTAACCTGGTAAGGCTCATCGTGACTTGGTTAAGGCAAGTCACTGAATCCTGGTCCTGATAAGTAGTGGCTGGGCGTGATACAAATTAATGGGAGGGGACAATATCAAACTTCAAGTAACAATCAAGACAGCCTGTTTGTTTAATTTTAAGATCGAGCACACTGCGGTAAGGCACAGGACCCAGAAGTGATCGGTCGAGGCCCTGACGACACATAGAAACAACATACTGCCGTTCCAGACTTCCAGTGCTCCAATCAGAAAATCACGTCTTCGGGACACAGACAGATACATGTTTGATATTAGTGCCTGACTGCCTGCTAACGATAATAGAAACCTCAGAGATTTCCACTGCCGCTGCCATTGAAAACAGTTGCGCTGCAAGGTATTTTCCTAATTCCTCCAAATCCTATATTATTTGACTTCTTGAAAGCATAAAAAAGTGTTAGACAGAAAAGAAGCATAGGCCGGGAACGGCTGGAACACCATTAGACCGCCTAAAACCCCTCAAGAATACAATTGATTGTGTGTTGGCAAACTTTCTGGTTTTATATATTTATCCTTCTTGCCCACTTTCGGGTGGAGGAGAAATAAATGTGGCAAGTCATTCATGATGATAAGTAAACATTCCAAATTACAATTCGTTTTTCATTGGTTGCATAGAAAGGTGCTGTATATTATCTCATGAATCTTAAAAATAATGAAAAGCGAATTGTAATTTAGAACAGAAGTAGTACAGTGTTGTATATTATCTCATGAATCTTTACGAATAATGAAAAAGTGATACTTGAATAATTAAGTGCACAGAGAAATAAATGTTGCAAGTCACTCACATGAAGAGAAATAAATGAGACCAAGGACGCGTAATGTGCATCAAACATATTTCCTCCTACCCTAATTATAGGTCATTCTGGTTTCTCTAGATACATAGATTTTAATTTCTATACACCTAGACATACACTATGTCTAGATACATAGCAAAATCTTTATGTATCAAGAAAATCCAAAATTAAACAACTTATATATAACTTGAAACGCAGGGAGTATATATTATCTGATCATATGGTCAACATATTTTCTGCATAACAATGAAGATTGCGTAGATCCTTGGTAACTCAACAGATGTATACTCCCTCTGGTTTGGTTAAGGAAGTCGTTTATGACAGCGACACGTTCACCAAAGTACAACTTTAACTTCTCTTTTCTATAAAAATATTTCTTGAAAAATATGTATATATATATATATATATTTATGAAACTAATTTTTAAGACCAATCTATTTATATAATTTTCACATTTCCAAACTCAATGTTTTAAATGTTATATTTATGATTTATATTCCCAATATTTGATTCAAACCTTGTCCAAAATGACTTCGGCTAGTTGGCATGGTATTTTGCAAGCAGAAGAACGTATGCTTTTTCTACGGCTAGTTGGCATGGTTACATATCCAATTTGAAATTAATTAACTCATTTGAATTATACAAACATCTCCTTTTGTTTTCCCAATAATTGAAGAAGACGTCACTAGTGCCACCTTTAACCGGTGCTAAAGGTGGGGGGCACTAGCTAAAAATATTTGCATATTTGCATGTTGTGGGATTCGAACTCGAGAACTCTTGGCTCGCGCGTACCCACCTAACCATCTCACCTACGCAGTGCATGTGATAGGATTGAAGATGCGTTCCTTTTGAAGTAGCATGTGACACCGCCCGGGTGCTAAAAGAGGGGGACCCTTTAGCCCCGGGTCGTAGCACCAACCGGTGCTAAAGGGGACGTGCTAAAGGGTCCCGGGGGCACCTCAATTTTACGCCCGGTGCTAATGTTGCATTAGCAACGGTTCTTGAGTGCACCGAGGCATATAGGCGGGGCGGATGATGAATTTTCTGATAGTGCGTGGTGCTCCCAACAAAAATCCGATCGATGTGCTTCACTCCAAGCTAGGTTGGATGCCCACACGCTCATTGCTCCAAAGTAAACAGCCGGCGGTTCAATCTCGATGAAGCTTTTTTGAGCTCAAGGCCATCGACGAAGCGTTTGCTGTCCCGCATCTGTATCGATCGAGAGCGTCTGTTCAGCGCGGTGTTGTTTCGGCTGCCTTGTAAATCATGTTAAAATCACCACAGAACTGAATTTCCACGGAGAAAAGCCACTCGAGTATTATGTATACTGTAGTTCCTAAAAGACCTCGCTCGCGATTTTCACACTTTGAAAATATGGCATCGGTGTGTCACTGACACATGGGGGCCACCACAGTCACTGACAGTGGCATATTTCAAAATTTTGAAAATTATATTGACACGTTTGAAATTTTTCTATTTTAAAGTAGCCAACTATATGAATTAATTATCATCAGCGAGAAGCTCAACCATTGTTGAGAGAGATCGTCGAGGGTACGGGCGGTGGTACATTCCTGCAGTACGTGGAAGCCCAGACAGCAGTACGCCAGATCGATAACCACAATTCTCTGCAGGCATAGCTGCGTGATCGGCTCCTGGACAGTTAACGACTTCGATCATGCTCCGCCGCATATCTCCTCGGCTGCAAGACTGACGGGTGCAGTCGCGGCTGCCGGAGCCCCAGACGGGAACAACAACCCCCAGATCGCCTATTGCTCTGAAGCTCACAGCATGCAGCTCCTTTGGAGGCGACTGATAAGCGTGGATCGCGTTTGAATCCAGTACAAAGCAGTCCATCATAATCAAGAGTCCTGCCCGAAAACATTCGGGGCCTTTGAACTCATCAGGAAGTAGACACCAGCGGTCAATTCTGATATGTCTACCTCTCAACTCTGTGGTGCTGCAAGA
The DNA here is from genome assembly GCA_900205405.1 of Echinochloa crus-galli. NCBI lineage: Eukaryota > Viridiplantae > Streptophyta > Magnoliopsida > Poales > Poaceae > Echinochloa > Echinochloa crus-galli. The sequence goes on from OAMR01000658.1 coordinate 74,811, forward strand.
TATTTTCCTAATCCCTCCCAATCCTACATGCATACTACTGTAACACAACATATGAAATACATTTAAATTGTCTGCTCGAAAGCATAAGAATGTAAGAAAGAGAAAAAGCATAATGAAAATTGGCTTGAACACGTTTAATTTATCACAAACTTTTCTAGTTTTATATATTTATTATCTTTCACTTCCGTGCCACTTATATACTCACACCATCATGCGATGGTGGCAAGTCATAAAAAGAAGAAGGTTTTTGTACTTTTGCATGAATCTTTACCAAAACTAAAAAATGATACTTTGCAGTATTTACTGCAGTTTGTCGGAGGTTATCATTAATAATTTAAAGTGCACAGAGATTTAGTGACCAAGGATACATGCAGTGTGCTTAATTCCAACCTTTCACTACCGGAGACCGGCTGTCTAGGGCGCACGGCAAACACCCAAAAACGCACGGCAAAGCCTTTACCGTGCGCATTTAGCCCATGCGCACGGCAAAGACCGTACGGCATACATCTGCACGGCAAACAAGCATTTGC
>OAMR01000658.1:76180-86774 GCA_900205405.1 Echinochloa crus-galli
TTGGCGCATGGCAAACAAATACTTTGCCGTGTGCTTTTTTTTAGCGCACGGTAAAGTTATGAGTTTGCCGTGCGCCATCCCTACGGCACACGGCAAAGCCACTCTTAGCTGTGCGCTTTTTTCTCGGCACACGGCAAAAAGATGTTTAAAAGCACATTTTGAAGCCCTAAACAAAATGTGCTTTTAAACACCAGTGCCCACTACGTACCCCACCCCCACCACCACGGGCTCGCCGGAGCCAGTACCGGCGAGCCCGTGGTGGTGGGGGTGGGGTACGTAGTGGGCACTGGTGTTTAAAAGCACATTTTGTTTAGGGCTTCAAAATGTGCTTTTAAACATCTTTTTGCCGTGTGCCGAGAAAAAAGCGCACAGCTAAGAGTGGCTTTGCCGTGTGCCGTAGGGATGGCGCACGGCAAACTCATAACTTTACCGTGCGCTAAAAAAAAGCACACGGCAAAGTATTTGTTTGCCGTGCGCCAGAAAAAAGCACACGGCAAAGTATTTGTTTGCCGTGCGCCAGAAAAAAGCACACGGCAAAGTATTTGTTTGCCATGCGCCAACAGGAAAGCGCACGGCAAACATATACTTTACCGTGTGCTTTTTTTTCACCGTGTATTTTTTAGAAAACACTCGGCAAACTTTTTGTTTGCCGTGTGCCCGAGGGAATGCACACGGCAAACCTCCACGCACACGGCAAACTTCAAGTTTCCGGTAGTGTTTGTATTTCAATATCGCTGTGCTTTTAGGAGGTGAACACATATATATATTGTGGGTGATCACATGGTCGACCTTTCATTTTCCACGTTAGAGTGGAGATTGTATTGAGCCTAGACAACTCAACTGATACGGAAGTTATCCATGCAAAATAATGCATGCATATGGACGCATGATTACATATATATCCAATTTGACATTAACTAAATTAAGACAACTCATTTGGAATATACAGACATTTCCTCTGTTCTCCCAATGATCGGAGAAGACGTCTTCCCAACAGAGACACAAAAAATCCGATTAATGTGCTCCAAGGTTGGATGCTCACGGCATAGCCTCCAAGTAGTATACAACTGATTGCTCAATTAAGTAAACCTCTCGGAGCTTATCAAGGTCTCTCATGTAGAGGAAACGTTTGAATTGCCCCGTTTGGGCAGTGTTTGTTTCTGTCGGACGCCTTGTACATCATGTTAAAATCAAAACAAAATGGCAACGACCAATGCAGCCCAGCCAAGTAAGGAGTATCATGGAGCTCCTGAGGAACTCGACAACCTTTTCCTGTACATCGTCGTGCTGGGGCCATCAGATCGAGCGAAAGAAGCATCACCTTCGTCGAGAGAGAGAGAGAGAGGGAGAGGTCATCAGATCGAGCGAATGCGCAACGACACATTTAATTTGTGGTTGCACAAGACATCAGTATATACGTACGCCAGGTACACACTATATATAGTATTATTAGAAGCATGCATGAAGATAATAAAAGTAATCGAAGTCAGGTCAAACAAAGATAGTACACCACGGACTGTTTCCCTCAGCTCGTATGTGCCTCGATCAGTCAGCAGCTATGCCCCAGAGAATTCATGCATCGCCGCTACTTGTTGGACATCATCAACAGTTTTTTTTGGCAGATGCGGCTCACAAATGGCTCTGCCGCCATACTTTCTTCGCAGCCTGCGAGGTATTTTCCTAATTCCTCCCAATCCTACGTATTATTACATAATACAGCAACATAACACATGAAAGGATTCCGTGTCCTCGAAAGCATATAACAACAAGTAGTAGTGTAAGAAAGAAACGAAGCAAGAGGAAATCCGCTTGAACACCATTCTGAGTAGACCCTCAAGACAGTTGACTGTGCTGCAAACTTTCTATAGTTATATATATCCTTCACTTGAGCCACTTAAATACTCATGCGGTCATGTGCCGCAGATGAAGGAGAAAGGAATGTGGCCAGTCACTCATGAAGAAAAGCTGGCACAGTATGTGTTGTGTACTATAGTATATGAATAGTTAACAATAATGAAAATGTTGTACTTGAATTTAAGAGATCCTTAGAGGTTACTGTTAACTAGAATAGATGTAGGTACGATGCGCACATATTTTTTGAAAATAAAAATCTAGTAAATAAGAATTTAAGTTTCCGGTTCTTTTAAAAAAATGAATTTAAACAGCACCTTCGGAAAGGCAATCATCCAGAATGCTGGTTCTTTTTTCATTGTTTGTGAAGAGTATTGCTGGTCCTTCATGCTTAAGGCACATCTTCATACTTCCAGTTAAAGACTCAATTTAAAAAAAAAGCTAAAATTAGACAACCGGGCGACTGGAAACACCGAGTAAAAATGTCCATATTGCATCAGGCATATTCATGCTTGCCAGTTACCAAACAAAAAAAAAAGTTACCCAACATTGAATCACAAGATAACTAAATTAAAACTCCGAAGAACTTTGTTTATTTGCGTGCACAACTGACTATCTGATTTAAACACAGCTGATTAGATATATAGTGTTCACTTCTGGATGACCAAATAGTTATGTCTGTTTTAAACAGCTGATTAGATATATAGAGTTCACTTCTGGATGACCAAATAATTATGTCTGATTTAAGTAGCTAGTTCAATGTGTTTTGCCCTCAGTTCCCCCATGGTTCCATGTGTGATGAATCAGTCGCGTCGTCTGCTAGTACCACGGGACAGCTCCCGGATCGCGGGCCGATCGCCTTGACATCAACATCTCAGCTCCCCCACACGGCTGCTAGTAGCCGTGGATTGCGTTTGCATCCAGCGTCTTCCTGTCTGTCATGACTGACCAGCTCCGCATGAGAGAATTCGGTGCCTTTGAACTCCGTGGAAGACAACCTTTGTGCCTACTAATGATAATAGACACTAGCCGTTCCCATGGTCAATACTAACTGGCTCACTGGCCCTGCGAAATATTTTCCTAATTCCTCCCAATCCTATATATTACTACTACAACACAACATTTGAAATTATTTATCTCCCTGAAACAATCAAAAGTGTAAGAAAAGAAGCATGAGGAAATTCGCTTGTGGTAGTTTGCTAGGTCATGGTGCTCTCATTTTTTTGTTTCTTTTTCATTGGTTGTGTGCATTTATGCAGTGGCCGGATTGTATCTTATATAATTGTATCGTCTCGATGTAATTGTCTAAGATCAATAAAACTTCCCTTTTCTAAAAAAAATGAGGAAATTCGCTTGAATGCAGTTATGCCTAGCTATATAGCCCCCCTCAAGACAATTTTCTGGTCGCACACTTTCTGGTTTTATGTATGTATCCGTCACTTTTAGGCCACTTATATACTCGTGCTGTCATGCAGCGGTGGTCAGCCGCCACTCATGAAGACATTCTGTGTTACGTACTTTTATTTGAATCATAAACAAAAATAAAAAGAGGTACTTTGGATTTACTGTAGTTACCTGGAGGTTATTATTATTAGTAATTTTAAGTGCACAAAAATTTAGTGAACAGGCTAGCAGGATGTGTGCAATGTGCTTTGAACCTATGTATACTTCAATATTATCCCTGCGCTTTTAGGAGGCGAAATTTTATTGTATATGATCACATGGATGGTAGTTACAATTTTCACATGAGATCGAACGGAGATTGCTTAATTTAACCCTATAGATAATCCACAGATGCAGAAGTTATCCAGCCAGGCAGAAGAATCCATGCTATGACTAGCTAGTTTGCATGGTTACATATCCAATTTGACATTAACTAACTATAATAACTCATTCGGAATATACAAGCTTTCCCTCTGTTTTTCCAATGATCGGAAAAGAAGTCTTCCCAGCAGAGCGACATAAAAAATCCGATTAATGTGATCCAAGGTTGGATGCTCACGGCATTTGGCTCGAAGTAGTAAACAACCGAACGCGCGCTCAGTTAAAGCCCTTTGAGCTCAAAGTCTCATCCAGGAAACGTTTGAACTGCCCCATCATCGAGCATCCATCCGTTCAGAGCGTGCTGTTTCTGTCGGACGCCGTGCGAATCATGTTAAGATCACCACAGAATGGCAAGACGAGAACCAACACAGCCCTGTCAAGTATGGAGTATCATGTAGTTCCTGTACCTATAGGAAGTTAGGAACTTGACCTCGATCTGTTTCCTTGAAAGAACTGCAATCAATGTCAGATCCACCGAAAAGGTCAGATCCACCAAAGAGTGTACACCACAAAGTTTCTCCCTGAGGCCTCAGTCTCGGCTGCCGTTGTGCTGAACAGGGACAACTACTCCCGGATCGCCACCTGCTTGGACACCATCATCAGTGGTTGATAGGCGTGGATCCTGTTTGCACCCAATGCTGGGTAGTCCATCATGATACACCACTTCGGCATCAGTACATTCGCTGCCTTTGGACTCGCCAGAACAAAACGTTAGTAACTACTAATGCAATGGACCCATAATCTGGCTCACAATATCTCTGCCACCTTATTCCCTATGACTGCGATATATTATCCTAATTCCTCCCAATCCTACAACAATTTTGTCTCTCCAAAGCATAACAAGTGTAAGAAAGAAAACAAACACTAGGAAATCGGCTTGAATACCATTTTGCCTAGACCCTCAAGGCAATTGACTGTGTCCCAAACTTTCTAGTTTTATATATGCATCCTCTTCACTTGTGAGCCACTTATATAGTCATGCCGTCATGAAGTGGATGAAGGAGAAAACAATGTGGTTAGTCATTCATGAAGAAAAGCTGGTACACTGTTTTTACTACAGTATGAATCTTTACCAATAATAAAAGAGGTGTTCTACAATGCTTGGAGAGGTACCCACCAGTACCTGGAAGTATGTTTTGAGTATTAAATCAATGGTTGGTCCCATGAATTTGGTACATCTATTAAGGTACCTCTGGCTACTCCTTTGTTTCCACCGTCCGATTTCTGCATAATCCCAAGCATTTTAAAATTCCTCATAATAAAAAGGTGTACTTGAATTTATTGCCGTTCCTTGGATGTTATTGTTAATAATTTAAAGTCCACAGGGATAGTGAAAAAGGATATGTGCAATGTGCTTTGAACCTATATATGTCAATATCACTATTTTTTAGGAGATGAATTTATTGTATCTGATCACATTGTAGTAGTTACATATTTTTCACATGACAGCAAGGGAGATAATGCATATGCTTCTCTACGGCTAGTTTGTATTGTTATATTAGATATCCAATTTGACATTAGTTGATTAAGATAGCCCATATTTGAATTCGACAAATTTAATTTTCTTTCTGTTTTCCCAGTGATTGGAGAAAACGTCTTCGCAACAGAACAACCACAAAATCCTATCGAGGCCGGGGCTGCAAGGATGGATGCTCGATCACCCGTCATTGCTCCAGGTAGTAAACAGGAGATAGTTCCTGTGAAACGCTTTGAGCTCAAGGTCACCGTCCAGGAAAGTTTCACAATTTCAAATGTCCCATCGAGCGTCTGTTCAGCGAGCTGTTGTTTCCGTCAGTCGCGCGCCTTGTAAATCATGTTAAAATCACCACACAAATGGCCACGAACCAACGTACTTAGCCCAGCCAAGTTTCATGTAGTTCCTGAAGGAACTCGACCTTTTTCCACGTTTATTTATTAACGTACAGCAAGCAGGGGGTGAATTCTCCACACACAGCCATGCCTCTAAAGAGGGGAAATACATCCACAGATATCGCCATTGCAAAAGAGGGAACTCAGGGGTCGCGACTGCTCGGATACCGTTAGCAGTTTTTGACAGGTGTGGATCGTTTTTGCACCCGATACTAGATGTTCCACGACGACGGAACGTACCACTTCCGCACGAGAACATTTGGTCTCTTCGGACTCACCAGAACACGCCAATAGGGCCTGCTAATGATAAAAGATGCATGCGGCTCACAATGGTTCTGCTTCTGCCACACAACTTGGTCAGCCTTCGAGATATTTTCCTAATTCCTCCCAATCCTACATATTACTACGGTGACACAACACATGAAACAATGCAATTTTGTATCCTCCAAAGCATGCATATAACAAGTGGTGTAAGAGAAAGGAAGCACGAGGAAATCGGTTTCAACACCGTTCTGCCTAGACCCTCAAGAGAATCGACTGTGCTGCAAACTTTATATAGTTACATATAATCCTTCACTTGTGAGCCACTTAAATACTCATGCCGTCATGCTCCAGATGAAGGAGAAAGGAATGTGGCCAGTCACTCATGAAGAAAAGCTGGCACAATACGTGTTGTGTACTATACTATATATGAATAGTTACCCAATACTGTTAACTAGAGAATAGATGTTTGTGCGACGAGCACATATTTTTTGTAAATAAAAATCTAGTAAATAAGAATTTAAGTTTCAAGTTCTTTAGAAAAATGAAAACAATGCCTTCAGAACGGAAACCATCCACATTCCTGGTTCTTTTTCATTTTTTATGAAGAGTATTTGTTGGTCCTGCGTGCTTAAGGCATATGTTCGTACTTCAGTAAAAGACTTCACTTAGAAAAAAGCTAAAATTAGACAACCGGACAAATGTGGAAGTGGAAACACCGAGTATGAAATGTCCATATGATATCAGGCATATTCATGCTTTCCAATTACCAAACATAAAAAAGTTACCAAACATTGAATCACAAGATAATCGAAACTCCGAAGAACTTTGTTATTAATTGGCGTGCACAACTGACTATCTGATTTAAACAGCTGATTAGATAGTTAACTTCTGGATGACCAAATTATCTCTGTTTTATTAGACAACTGGGAGTGCTTGAGGATGGTGATAGCAGCAGCAGCAGAATCTGAGCAATTAGCTCTAGGGAAGAATGTGGCTGGGCAGGCAAAATCATCAATATATGCCTAATTAACAGTAGCAAAAGTATGGAAAATGAGATTCTAGCATTCGGGGAGAATCAGTTGTGAGCCGACCAAGTTCAGCTTCGTTTCATGAAGGCATAGCAGCATTATCTGCTCTTGCACAGGGAGCCCATGCATTGCATGCATGCGAATGCAAACCACACACGATTCAACGATTCCGTCGACCTTTGAGTAGTACATTTGGCATTTTGCCCTCAGTTACCCCACGGTTCCATGTTTGATGATCAAGCAGTTGCATCGTCTGCCAGCACCACTGGACAGCTCCGGATCGGCAGTCGCCTTCACATCAACATCAGCTTCCCCGAGGCGGGTAGTAGCAGTGGATTGTGTTTTCATCCAGCATCTTCGTGTCTGTCATGACTGACCAGCTCCGCCTGAGAGCATTCGGCGCCTTTGAAATAGGAAGAAGACAACAATTGTGCTTACCAATGATAATAGACACTAGTGGTTCCCATGGTCAATACTAGCGGGCCCTCTGTCTCTGCGAGATATTTTCCTAATTCCTCCCGATCCTGCATATTACTACTACAACATAACACTTGAAATTATTTATCTCTGCCTGAAAGAATAAAAAGCGTAAGAAAGAAAAGATGCACGAAGAAATTCGCTTGAACGCAGTTAATTATGCCTAGCTATATAGCCCCTTAAGACAATTTTCTGGTCGCAAACTTTCTAGTTTTATGTATGTATCCTTCACTTTTGAGCCTTATATACTCGTGCTGTCATGCAGCGGTGGATTGTATATAGGTTACCTGGAGCTTATTATTAATACTTTTAAGTGAACAAGCTAGGATGTGTGCAATGTGCTTTGAACCTATATACTTCAATTATATCTCTGCGCTTTTAGGAGGTGAACTTTTATTGTATCTGATCACATGCATGGTATAGTTACAATTTTCACATGTTAGGTTTAGACCTACATCAAAAATCGATGGTGGATGAGTACAACATATAGGTGGGGCAGCATCACTTATCATATTAGTCTTTTGGGTTTACTTAAGGCTCGGGCCTTAGTTGGTTGTTGCTCGGTGGAGCTAGTCCTGTTGAAGCGTCGGTCTGTGAGTATAGCGGGCTGGGCCAGATTCCGCTGCGCACTCTAAGAAATGGTATCAAAGCCGGAGGTTGGGAAACCTGGAACATCTTTGGGATCACATGGTGACATGGGAGCCGTGAACGTTGGGGTGTTGTGCGTCTCCCGAGGGTCACACGGCAAGATCATAGCATGGTTAAATATCCAATTTGACATTAACAGTCTATACGATATATAACTCAGGAAACGTTTGAACTGCCCCATCGAGCATCCGTCTGAATGGCAACAATTTCTGTCGGACGCTGTGCAAATCATGTTAAGATCATCACATAATGGCAAAGAGAACCAATACAGCCCAGTTAAGTATTACTCCCTCCGTCCAGTTTTGATAGACGTATTAGAAGAGAAAAGAAGTCCAAAATTGATATGTGTATTTGTTATCGTAGTCTGTTCCGTCTTGGACTGATTGGGTATGTCTGTTTGGTACTCGTAGCCTATTTAATACATGACCAATCAGCTTTTGCAGGCTAGAAGAGATTAACTTCTCCTTGGTCTCTGTGCTGCTCACTTATATGCATATCAAAAGTGGACGGAGAGAGTATCTTGTACCTGTAGGACTCGATCTCTTTTTCCTACACCACGGAGTTTAGCCCTCGGGCCTCAGTCTTGGCTGCCTTCGCGCTGGACAGATACAACTACTCCCGGATCGCCACCTCCTTGGACACCGTGACCAGTGTTTGATGGGCGTGGATCCTCTTTGCAGCCAATGCTCAGTAGTCCATCATGATAGACCACTTCGGCATCAGTACATTCGCTGCCTTTGGACTCGCCAGAACAAAACGTTAGTAACTGCTAATGCAATGGACCCATAATCTGGATCACAATGTGTCTCTGCCACCTTATTCCCTGTGACTGCGACATATTATCCTAATTCCTCCCAATCCGACAACAATTTTGTCTCTCAAAAGCATAACAAGTGTAAGAAAGAAAACAAACACTAGGAAATCGGCTTGAACACCATTTTGCCTAGACCCTCAAGGGAATATATTGACTGTGTCCCAAGCTTTCTAGTTTTACATATGCATCCAATTGTTCACTTGTGAGCCACTTATATACTCATGCCGTCATGAAGTGGATGAAGGAGAAAGCAATGTAGCTAGAGAGTCACTCATGAAGAAAAGCTGGTACAGTGTTTTTACTACAGTATGAATCTTTACCAATAATAAAAAGGTGTACAAGCAAAGAAGATGCAAGGCTGTGGAGTCACCGATGGCCGATTGTGGATCGTAGCATAGCTGAATCATGGTGCTCTGTCTTCCCTTCCATGTAATAAACCCCTCTGGTTATTAGCCACTCTGAATCCCCCTTTTTCAAGCTGCTGAAAAAACACAGATGTAAAAGCTGTTGGCTTGCTTAAAGCCCCTTAATGCAATTCAGGTGGGGAATATCGCCCCGGCGACCCTAAAAAAATGGTGTACTTGAATTTATTGCAGTTCCTTGGATGTTATTGTTAATAATTTAAAGTGCACAGGGACTTAGTGAACAAGGATATATGCAATGTCCTTTGAACCTATATATGTCAATATCACTGTTTTTTTAGGAGATGAATTTTTGTTGTATCTGTCATTGTAGTAACATATTTTTCACATGACAGCAAGGGCGATTTCTTTGAGCCTAGACAACCCATAGATAGAGAAGTTATTATCCAGGCCAATGCATATGCTTCTCTACGGCTAGTTTGTATTGTTATATTACATATCCAATTTGACATTAGTTGATTAAGATAACCCATATTTGAACTCGACAAACTTAATCTTCTTTCTGTTTTCCCAGTGATCGGAGAAGACGTGTCTTCCCAACAGAACAACACAAAATCCTATCAAGGCCGGGGCTCCAAGTTAGGATGAATGCTCACCCGTCGTTGCTCCAGGTAATAAACAGGAGATAGTTCCTGTGAAACGCTTTGAGCTCAAGGTCACCGTCCAGGAAAGTTTCAATTTCAAATGCCCCATCGACCGTCTGTTCGATTAGCGAGCTGCTGTTAATGTCGGTCGCCTCGTAAATCATGTTAAAATCACCACACAAATGGCCACGGACCAACGTAATCCAGCCGAATTTCATGTAGTTCCCAAAGGAACTCGACCTTTCCATGTTTTATTGATGCACCATGCATGGTTAGCGGTTAGCCACCTATCAGAGAGAAACCTAACCTTCGTTCAGAGATCAGAAAGATTTAACGCGCAGCGGCACATTCATGGCAGCCGAGACTTGTATGCCAGGCAACCACAATTCCCCTACGAGTACTAGAAGCACGAGCAGGGAAAAGTTTATTTTACAACCTCCAATTTTCACAAAAGTCCAATTTTTAACCTTAAACTATAAAACCGGATAACAAAGGCCATCCAAGTGTTAAAACCATGCAAATTTAGTCCTTAGGGTGGTTTCAAAGGTAGTTTTGTATTTTGTAAAAAAAATAAAAATCCAATTAGATCTAAAAAACCAAAACTAATTCATCTTAAATCAGAAAAATGTGAAACTAAGTATCAAAAAATTTCTAAAAATATAACCTATCTATTATTACTCTGTTTGAATGTTAATTATTCAAAAATAATACGCATAACTATAAGCAACCAAATACTATGAACATGAAAAAAATTGATCTGATTAACTGACAAATATAGTGATAATAGATAGGTTACATTTTTAGAAAACTTTT
>OAMR01000658.1:87358-98204 GCA_900205405.1 Echinochloa crus-galli
AATGGATCCGATTAACTGACAAATATAGTGACAATAGATATGTTACATTTTTAGAAAACTTTTGATACCAATTTTCTATTTTAGACTTAAAATGAATTACTTATGAATTTCTTAGTTTAAATTTGAATATTTTTAATTTTAACAAAATGGAAAATCACCTTTAAAACCATCCAAAGGGCTAAATTCGCACGGTTTTGACAGTTGGATGGCCTTTGTTATCTAATACACATAATTTGCTGTGTCACAAAGTGTCTAGTTTTGTATATTTATCGTTCACTTCTTAGTCACTCAGCTCATATATATACACACATGGGCATCATCCGTGGGGAGGAGAAACAAATATCAGTCACTCATGAAGAAAAGCTGGTACAGTCTACAGTGTCGTGTACGTTACTATGAATATTTGCTGGTAATGAAAAAGATATACTTAAAATTATTGTAGTTTCTTGGAGGTTATTGTTAACAATTTGAAGTGCTGAGATATTTAGCGGGTTCACATTATCACTGATACTTTTTTGATAGTTCTGATACATTTATTTTATTGGTTGGGTCCGGTAGAATTAAGTTATCTTGCAAAAATATTGGCATTTTGAATTCAGCCCGTTGGCTGGCCACCCTACGCGTGGATGCACACACTTTTGACCCACCAACGACCTACCTAAGGGCCTGTGGTCAGCCCCAACTAGGGGCAGTAAAGGGCCCTCACTTTTGTACTAGAAATTTAAGGATCGGGCCGGATTAGGGCCGGATCAAAATAATACTAATTTTTGATCTAAATTTTGTTAGGGCCCAGATAGATTGTGAAGGAACAAACGGGTCATGATCCGTTACCACCCCTAGCCCCAACCCAAATCCATTCATTTGCTCCCACTCCACCTGTCTACTCCAACCATTCGGCAGTATGGTTGGGGCAAGCGCCTGCGTGCGTTCTGGACCTCATCACAAATGATTGTAACACATTTTCTTCTAGCTAATAAAGTACTCTCTTTACCCGCAAAAAAATATTTTGATTTGTCGACATTGATGTATCCCCTTCACCATCATGAACCACGAACCTATACAATTGTGTTAGTAGCTTGAAGTTGAAAACTTCATAAGTCGCATGTCACCAACCTCATAAGGCCCATGTCATCAGCTAAAAAGAATCACCACAGAATTGAATTGCCACGGACAAAAGCAACCTAGCCGAGTACTATGTCACACGTACTAGCTTCATGAAGGACCTTGACCTTTATCATGCGTGTTACCCACAAAGAATGAGTTATCAGCGAGAGAAGCGTAGTCGTCACCTTTGTTGAAAGAGAGAAACGTGCGGCGGTACATACATTCGCGTGGCAGCCAGCAATGACGTATTAGAACCAGGATGATAATAATTACCAACAGGACTCAAAGTCAGAGATGACTGCCAAGCGTGGATTGCGCGTTGTTTGAATCCGGTGCTCGGCAGTTCGTCATGACGACCGCTTCCGTGGGAAAACATTCCGCGTATTGAACTTGGTAGAACACAACATTAGTACATGGGGCTGTAACATGTTTTCCTAATTCCTCCTCATCCTACATATGGCTTCTACGACACAACATATATGAAGCTGCCTTCAAGATTTCAAATATTTAGCGGGAGTTGGTCGATTTGCAAGGGCACGTGGGTGGCTTGGTCACCTATAAATATATTTTCAGAGGCAGGTACAAAGCTATTGCCCACTCCTACAAATTAGATTTCCAAGGGCGCGGACCCCTCCTATATATCATTCGTCTTTGAAAAATGTGTTTCGAGGGGCAGTCGAGACGCGGCATGGTCCGCCCCCAAGAAACTTATTAGTAGGGGAGGTCCCTACCCTGCAAATGAGCTATTTCTAGCTGCAAAATGTAGAAGTTAGTTCTCACATCCTCTCTTGCAAATGTCTTTTTACCTAGACCTATAAATCCTATAAATCGCTATTATAGTAGTGAGAGTACAAGTCTATTCAAATTTAATAGCCTTTTTATAACTCATACTGATGCTTAATGCGTAACTGTATTATTTTGAGGGAAGCAATCAAAGTAGTGGCAAATCCACATGCCTCTTTGATCATCCTATGCCTCACCGGAAGTCCGGAACAACAAACCCAATGTGGATGCTGGTTTTAACATCAACACTGGACATGCTGGACTCGAATTCATCGCGCTAGAGATCATTTGGGTGTTTTTGTTTGCTCCGGCTGGTCCTGCTGCAAGATATTTTTTCCTAATTCCTTCCAATCCTAGATGCATACTACTACAACACAACATAAAAATATTTTTTACTTTGTCTGCTCCAAAGCATAAATAAAAAGTGTAAAAAAGAGAGGTAGCATAAGGAAAGAGGTTTGAACACTATTATATCTAGGCGGCTAGGCACCTAGCTAGCCCTCAAGATAACTGTTTGTGTCGCAAACCTTTGTAATTATATATACTAGTCCATCAACCCGTGCTACCGCACGGGCAGTAATTTTTGCAAATTTTAGTCAATGTGAACATTCGACATTTTTATATACTACTCCCTCCTTCCACGTTTATAAGGCGCACACGCAAAACGAGATTCAAACTTTACGATCTTTGACCAATAAAATACCTATTAATTTTTTCATTTTGTCATATAAACTTGATATGGTTGGTTTTGTAATCAAACGTACTTTCCAATGAGTATAAATTCATAACCATAACTAATATAATATAAAAGAAATGAATAGTCAAAGTATGGTTTAGGAGACCGTGTCATGTTGTGTCATGCCTTATAAACGTGGAAGGAGGGAGTATTTTGGAAATTTACATGATGTGCCTATATATATTATCTGTTATGGTACCACTTTATCTAGAAAATGTAGGTGAGCTATTATACAACAACAACAACAACAACAACAACATAGCCTTTTGTCCCAAGCTAGTTGGGGTAGGCTAGAGGTGAAACCCAAGCCTATATATATTCCTACGCTAAAAAACATGTCCTCATCAATATGAGTTGCCAAATGGATTCTACATGGATCACAAATGATGTGCCTATAAATGTGGCTACAGAGGCTGGAAACATTTTTGTTTTTCTTAAAAATATATTATTTTTTGGTTCTTCAATGATGGAAATAATTATTGAAAATATATGTTGGGTTTTATCTGTCCATATATTTTTGCTCTTCATGGAAACATTAATTGAGATTGAGGATGGGTCCCAACTTCCAATAAGCGATTTGTGTGTACAATTTCCACATAATGTTCATCTAATCATTTCTCTTCTCCAATCCTAGAAATAAATGTGGGTTTCTTGAGATATTAACAATCGCTATATGTGTAAGTATGGAATTATTTGTTCTTTACTTTTATTTTCATTTGCACATTAATGATAAAAATGTATATTTGGAACATTGGAATGTATATGAAACAACAGTAGAGGATATATGCGAGCACATTAACATGTATGGATGCATGCATTGTTTGGGAGTAGAGACCAGGATACACTATCTATATATTGCATAATTGAAAATATATACATTAACATGTATGGATGTATGGAAGTGAGATTAGCTTACCTACATATCAGCGGTGATGATGGGGCATTCTTCTATGTTTTCACAACAGAGGCCTTGATGAGTTTATCACTCGGGCTCTATCTGCATGCCCCTTTTCAGCATCCGCTAGTCAATTGTACATTGCCTTCTCTAGATCTGGCTATTCTAGCCGCCACCCAGAACCTATATGTCGAACATAAGATCAAACAAAAAAAAATGACCGCAGGTACTCGAAGGAAGCCCACAGTTAATGCTATCAATTATAGGGTTACCATGTACCAACAACGCGACATGAATGGGGATGAAAGCACATTTAGGCGGAGGCAAAAGCTGATTGGGTTCACTTTCCTCAATTGCAAACTTGGTGATTAAAAATCCGAGGGTCAAAGAACATTCCCAAATTAGTAATGACTTAAAAATTGCTATAAAATATGCTTGTTGTTCTTATGTTGAAAGATATGTCTTTTCGATGTATTTACAATGTTTTATACTCTCTATATATTTGATGTAGATGTATGCTAGTATATACTGAGCTTCCCCGTTCAAATAATATATACAAACCTTATGTCATGGATGAAATATAATCATATTTGAATAAAAAGTACCAAATGATTTGTACTTGGGATTAAGACGTGAATCTGCAGATGGAGGTAAAATAATCACCAAATAGGCCAGTGCAAATGTAATAGGATACTGAAGATGCATTATATATATACATATATATATAATAATTATTATTTAAAGAGTGTAGCTGTTAAAATACCCTTGTTGTTTATATCATCAATGTATAATGTATCTTTATAATGTAAGGAAAACTTCCTCTCGTAAAGGAATATAAAATCTAAATTAATATACACTTGGAAGTATATGAATCCATATTTTGTTCTGTATGACATCTAGAACTATATTTAACATATATAATTTGTTAGTCGTATACTCCTTTCATCCCAAATTACATTCATTTTGTCTTTTCTAGATATATAGTTTTGGTTGTGCACCTAGATATATATTAAAACTATATACTTAGAAAAGTCAAAATAAATTGTAAGTTGGGAAAAGAAGGAGTAACATCTAAAATAAACTGGAAACAAATTGTGCATAAATCATATTGTAGTGTTCTAAAATTTTGTTAGTGCTAACTTTTCAGAAAAAAGTTCACTTGTCCTCAATTAACTATTGATGATGTACAAACTATTATATATACCTTTCAGTTAATCAAATGTATTTGCAACAGAGTTTAGATGTCAAGGTAAAAATACTCTTCTTAGATCTTGTGTGGTAAGGCACTCAGAAACTAACTTTAATTCATTTATCTAAATAATATACTTTGTCTGACTGTTGAAAGTTACATAATTCGGCATAATTAATTATGAAACACTGTCAGACATATAAAAATAATTAAGAACTGTCAAAGTAAAGTGGTGGATGCAGGGTAATAATAACTACACAAACTTTTGCACACTGACGAGCACGGTGTCCAGGGCGGCGTCCATGGAGAGGTTCAAGTACAGGCACAGCTCGTCGTCCTCCGCCGGCATCGTGTTCGAGCGCGCGGATGTCAAGGAGGAGCAGGAAGATCAGGGGGAGGAGGTGTCGGCGTACTTCGACCTGCCGCTGGAGCTCCTGAGGATCAGCAGCGTCGACACGGAGTCGCCGGTCACGGCGGCGTTCGTCTTCGACGGCAACCGTGGCCGGGGCGCCATGAAGGTCGTCCCCGAGATGCAGGACCTCGATTTTAGCTTCCCCGCGCCGCCGGATTTCTCGAGCCCATCGTCTTCACTGAAATCGCACATCATGTACTCGGTCTTAGTCTTGCTAAGTCTGAAACCTTTGGACTCTAACGTATGCCTCCACAACTCTAACTTCCTATCAACACCTGCTCTACTCTCATCAACTAGCACACTGAAACAAATATGGTGCTAAAATGCAATTAACGCAGATTATTATGTTTGAAATCTACATCTTGGCATCACGCACACTGTCCAGATGCAGTTCCCACACGGCACGTCTTCACCATCTTGGCTGCCGTGGATCTTGTGAATTAGTTAAATTTTGTGGAACTAAGGAAGAGTAGCTAGGAAGTATTCAAGACAGAAATTATAGAATAGATGTGTTACCTATTTGTCTCCATGACGCCGTCATATCTACTGACCGCGGCATTGTAGACACCAGCGGGAATGATGGTTCAGATGCGAATGTATGCCTGATGATGGTGCACAATGTTCCCGCTGTCGCTGAATTGCCTTCAACAGTGTGGCTAGAAGATGCAAGCGGCCGTGCCTTTTCATCTGCCTTCCCCTCCAGTACCTGCAGCCACCGTATGCCGATCTGAGCAGCCAGACCCTACCTCCTGCAGTCCTGCGGCAGGGAGTCCACCTCAACCAAATTCCATCATGTGGGAAGATTGATGAACCGGTTGCTGAGGAGAATTGAGGAGGGATTGTAGTCTCTTTTTTTTTATGGGAAGTGGATCGATGATTGAGTGTAGGAGTCCATCTATAGATTTTTTTTAACAGACAATCGGTAGTTGATTTGGATTAGATCGGTTGAAATCCATTGTATTTTGACGTAAGACAGCTGGTTTTGTTTTCTTCTGAGATTACATTGGTAGTATTTTTGCTCGCAAAAAAAATGCTAGTATTTTTTACAGAGTATTTGATTGGTATATGTGCACATATACATAGATGATTTTTAATAATATGGCATACGTAGAAAGTTTAGATGAAGATTAGAATTATTTTAGGTTAATTTTCATAATGGTATAGGTGGGTAATTTATATATAGATTTAGGGGGTTATTTTATACTATTTTTATAATGGCAGAGGTGGGTAATTTCTCTACGGAACAAATAGATCTAATGGCTATTATAATTAGAGTCTAATGAATTGATGGCTAGATGTTTCTAATTTTTGTGAGAATTTCTATGATTTATCTTTTTTTCTAGCGCGTCTCGCGAGGATTAACCTGGAGGCTCCAAAAGGAGCCTCCAATTAGTAATAGTAAGATTTATTATCTTTCACTTCTGAGCCAACTTATATACTCGCGCCATCCTGTGGCGGTGGCCATTCATGAAAAGAAGATGTGTTTTGTACTTTTGAATGAATCTTTACCAAAATGAAAAAGTGGTACTTTGTATTTACTGTAGTTCCTTGGAGATTATTATTAATAATTTAAAGTGCTCAGGGATTAGTGAACAAGGATATGGGAAGTGTGCTTCGAAAACCTTTGTACTTCTGCTTAACATTTATTGTGTGCGATCACATATGGTCAACTTTACATTTTCCACATTAGAATGGAGATTGTATTATGAGCCTAGACAACTCAACTGATACGGAAGTTGTCCAAGCAAAAGAATGCATGGTTAGAGGTTACATATCCGATTTGACATCAACTAAGATAATTCAATTGGAAGAACTACAAACTTTTCCTCTATTTTCCCAGTGATCGGAGAAGACGTCTTTCCAACAGAGCGACACAAAAAATCCGATTAATGTGCTCCAAGTAGTAAACAGCTGATTGCTCAGATAAACCTCTTGGAGCTTATATATCAAGGTCTAATGCAGGAAACGTTGTTTGAAGCTGCCCCGTCAAGCATCCGTGTTCAGCGCAGCTAGTATTGTTTCTGTCGGACGCCTTGTACATCATGTTAAAATCAATACAAAATGGCAACGAACCAATATAATGCAGCCCAGCCAAGTATATATGTAGTATCATGCAGCTAGCTCCTGAAGGAGAAGTGGAGAACTCGACGACCTTTTTCCTGTACACATCGTGCTGGGGCCACGCACTGTGGTTAGACACCACGACGAGTTATCTGCGAGAGAACTGAAGCATCACCTTCCTTGAGAGAGAGAGAGAGAGAGAGATCATCCGATCTCGAGCGAATGCGGAGCGACACATTTAATTTGTGGTTGCACAAAACATCAGTACGCCAGGTACACACTATAGTATTAGATTAAAAGCATGAAGATAATAAAAGTAATCAAAGCAAGTCAAACAAAGAGAGTACACCACGGAGTCTTTCCCTCGTGGCTCGATCAGTCAGCTGCTGTCGCCCAGGAGAACACGCATCGCCCCCTGCTTGTTGGACACCATCAACACAACAGTGTTTTTGGCATGTGTGTGGGTCATGTTTGCACCCGATACTGGGTAGTGCATCATGACGAACCACTTCCGCATGAGAACATTTGTTCTCTTTGGACTCATCAGAACACAACATTAGGGCCTGCTAATGATAAGAGATGCACGCGGCTCACAATGGCTCTGCCACTCGACTTTGTGAAGAGTATTGCTGGTCAAGTGTGGATATGGAAACACCGAGTAAAAATGTGCATATTATATAAGGCATATTCATGCTTGCCAGTTACCAAACAAAAAAAAGTCACCAAACATTGAATCACAAGATAATTGAAATTCCGAAGAACTTTGTTAATTTGTGCGCGTAACTGACTATCTGATTAAAATAGCTGATTAGATAGTTCACTTCTGGATAACCAAATTATCTCTGTTTTACTTGACAAATTATCTCTGTTTTACTAGACAACTTCTGGATAATATGAGCAATTCGAGCTCTAGAGAAGAGTGTTGCTTTGCAGGCTAAATCATCAATATATGCCTAACAGTGTGTATAGCAAAATTATGGAAAATTAGATTCTAGCGTTCACAGAGAATCCGTTGTGAACCGACCAAGTTCAGCTTCGTTTCATGAAGGCATAGCAGCATTATCTGCTCCAGCACGGCAAGCCCATGCATTGCATGCACGCGAATGTAGACCACACACGATTCAACGATTCCGTCGACCTTTGAGTAGTACATGGCATTTTGCCCTCAGTCCCCCTACGGTTCCATGTCTGATGAAGCAGTTGCATCATCTGCCAGCACCACTGGACAGCTCCGGATCGGCAGTCGCCTTGACATCAACATCAGCTTCCCCGAGGAGTGTAGTAGCCATGGATTGTGTATTCATCCAGCATCTTCCTGTCGGTCATGCCTGACCAGCTCCGCCTGAGAGCATTCGGCGCCTTTGAAATAGGAAGAAGACAACATTTGTGCTTACCAATGATAATAGACACTAGTGGTTCCCATGGTCAATACTAGCGGGCCCTCTGTCTCTGCGGGATATTTTCCTAATTCCTCCCAATCCTGCATATTACTACTACAACATAACACTTGAAATTATTTATCTCCCTGAAAGAATTAAAAACGTAAGAAAGAAAAGAAGCATGAGGAAATTCGCTTGAACGCAGTTAATTATGCCTAGCTATATAGCCCCTGAAGACAACTTTCTGGTTGCAAACTTTCTAGTTTTATGTATGTATCCTTCACTTTTGAGCCTTATATACCCGTGCTGTCATGCAGCGATGGATTGTATATAGGTTACCTCGAGGTTATTGTTAATACTTTTAAGTGAAAAAGCTAGGATGTGTGCACAAATATTTGCATTTTGAATTCAGCCCATTGGCGGGCGACCCTACGCGTCGGTGCACACACTTTTGACCCACCTAAGACTGTCTCCAACCGTGGGTTGCATACCCATTTTGAGTGCTCCACAGTGTTTTGCCTGCCAAATTTTCCCCTCCAACAGATGACGCAAATGGATGACCCATTTTGAGTGCCGGCCTCCACGAGACGCAAAAATGCGTTGCCTCTCTCCTCGAGACCCAAAGCTTCTCTGAGTGGAGCGACTGACGCGTGTACCAGAGGATACCGAGGAGGACGGCGTGGCAGAGATTTTGGGTTCTCTGTTGGAGTTTGGTTTATTTTGGGTGCCCATTCATTCTCTGTGCATGACCCAAATAAAAGAATGGGTGTTGTGTTTAGGTCTCTATTGTTGGAGACAGCCTAAGAGCCTGTAGTCACCCCCACTACTCCAGGGACCTGTATCACAAACGGTTCAAATGGGCTATCACAAACGGTTCTCAGAATCGTTTGTGATATGCCGTTTGTGATGCTCAGGGCATCACAAACGGCTGGTATTGCGAACCGTTTGTGATTTTTTTTTGATTTTTGTATACAGCACGTATACACAGCACAATCACATATACAGCACATCCACGAGATCCTGTGGTATGTGGGTGTATGTTTTTCTTTGCGATCTCAGTATTTCTGTTGCTAGCTTTTTGGCTTCTTCAGAGAGCTTGTAATCCACAAAATCTCTCCAAAAAGGTTGCTGAATTGCGCATTCTGAGAAATCTGGATCAGTTCCTTGCAAGACATGGTCTTTGTATAGTGTATGCTTGTAATATTGAAACCGTGTCGCCATTATTTGCAATGCCTTTTTCTTCATCAGGTCCTCCGTATCAGGAGGGAAGGTGAACTTTTCTTTCAACTTGGTCCAGCATATCTCCTTGGTCGCATCCGGACCTTGCCACTGGGGCTCTCTCTTATTCCTCCACCACCTAAATTTGATGGGAATATTCTGCCTCACTATTTTGCCGATGGCCGTCTTGTAGGGCCCCTGGGCCTCAATAGGATCTGTAGGCTCTCCATTTTCATTGACCTCGAGGATTACAGTTCGGCCTTCCGGCATCTTGCTTGGCCCTCGCTTGGTCTTTCCTTTCCCTGATGAGCTGGCTTCATTGACAACTGCTTGCTCATCGCCGGCGGCTTCGTTGGGAACTGCTTGCTCATCGCCGGCGGTGAGGTTGAGGAATTGGCTCGGGCTTCCATCTGCATGGTATTCGGGCCCTGATCCATCGGCACCTTGATTGGCCACGTCATCGGTGGCGGGTTGGGCACGACGGGTCTTGACTCGTGAGAAACGACCCATTGTACTAGTAATTCCCAAATAAATCATATAAAAAGATTTATTAAACTTTTTTGTCTCAACTTTGTCCAACAAGTCATTTAGATCATATCTAAGCCTCTGGCCAAAGCATGCATGAAGATTCAAATTATTTATCAAGTTATTAATTTAACATCCTACACAAGATTATATACAAAACATATTTGAAATCACATCTACTGTACTAGAGGTACTACTTATCATGGCAAAGCCTAGCATAAATCTTTCATAAATCACAACTAAATATCTACTCATAAACATAATGTCAACTTTTGCTACAAGCCTAAACATATCACAAGGAACAACATATCCAAAGCAGGGAGATGTTGGGACCGTGGCGAGGAGACGCAGGACGAGGCAGCTCACCAAGGGGCTCGTCGGCGGCAAGGCGAGGCAGGGAGATGTTGGGGCCGTGGCGAGGAGACGCAGGCAGTCGCGCGGTTCGTCTTGGGCAATCCGTCGAACAGGTCAGGGGCGAGGCAGACGACGCTTGAAGGCGGCAGCTCGCGGTCGTCGCCGGGGGAGAGCCGCCGCGGGTAGGGGC